>JABSTQ010010061.1:0-228026 GCA_013358835.2 Ixodes persulcatus | reverse complement strand
ACGTGGCAATGCATTCTCCCTTTTTTATATAAGCTTTACTAGACTGGTTTATTTTATATAAGCTTTACTAGACTTGACTAGCTACGTTTAACCTGAACTGCACAATTTCGATTCGGAGATTTGTGGCTCGGGAACAAATGTAAAGGATAAACCTTTAGTCCCAGAAGTCTAAATCCTAGGGCGCAACGTTTAGACCCAGGGGTCCAAGTGCAAGGGCCTAAGATTTGGTTTGGTCCTCGGGGTTCATTTGAACCGGTGTAACAGTTAGTTCCAAGGGTTCAAGCGCAAGGGCCTAACAGTTCGTCCTCGAGGTTCAATTGAAACGGTGTAACAGTTGGTCCCAAAGGACCAAGTGGAAGGGCCTAACAGCTGGTCCTCGAGGTGCAACTGAATTGGTGTAACATTTAGACCCAACGGTGCTAGTGCGAGAGACTAACGGACGGGGCGCAACAGTTGCTCCCGTTACCGTTGCTCCCCTAGTGGACTAATGGTGGTGGCAGCGCATTTGGTCCCCCGAGGGACTAAGTCGCGCTCCCTTTTTTCTTGGAGTTTAGTTAATGAAAACTACCACCGCCGCCACATTCGGCCACAGAAAGTGATGATTTTACGGTGTTCTAACAGTGTTCTTTCTACACAGGATGCCTCCTTGGAGGAACCTTCGAGGGGGCGCAGCGGCTAAACCCCACTGGTCCGGTCGACCAAACCCTCGAGCCGGCCGCCCAGGGAGGGGTCAACACCGAGGGTGGCCGAACGGCGGAGCGGGCCAACGCCGCCTGGGCTCCACAGGTACCGCGAGCCCGACAGCAGGCAGGCCTGAGCGGCACAGCGCAGGGCCGTCCGCAGCAACATCGCGGCACGAGGCAGGGCCGTCCGCAGTACATAGCGGCATCAGGGAGGGTCATCCGCGACGGCACCCCCTCACTACGGAGCGGGTCCGTCTACGACGGGGGGACCTGCCTGGAGTCGGCCCCCCTGCCACACCGTGGCCACGTGAACGACGTGAGAGGAAGGAGGGGCGGTCCATTTCGTCTCCCGCCGGCGTTGGAAGCACCAACCCAGACCAACGCCTGGCCAGCCCGACCACCAAGTCCCACTCCCGTTCCGTGGCCACACGCAGCCGGCGACGCCACGAGTCTTGGGAGCGCCTGACACCTGCTGGCTCCCACAGTAGGTCGGTATCGACCTGCTGTGCCACCAGCAGATCGATACCGACCTGCTGGTGGCACATCTTCTCCCGGACAACGTGGCGGCAGCGGTCCAGACCCTGAGGGCAAGCCGGCCGGATCTTCTGGCTCCCGCTGCCTTGGCCTCCGTCCAGCCAGCCCGGCGTCCCGAAAACCGTGCCGCTGCACCGGCTGCAGCAGCCGCCGCAACGGCTGCCGCAGCCGCCGCAATCGATCCCGCCACCACGACGGCCCCCACAACATCGACAGCCACCACCTCTTCCAGCCCAAGCCATCGGGCCAATGTCGTCCACCAGCCCCCTCCGTCCCCCTCGACTTCCGACGACGCCATCATGACGGTGGAACAACTCCTCGGCCAAGACAAGTGAACACCCGGGGCCCCCCCAAAGACCGGGCCTTGAAGGGGGGGGGGGGGGGAGTGTGGGAAGCCGAGGAGGACGACGGCGCGCGAGGAAGCAGGAGCGGTGGCCGGCGGCCCGGCGCTCCGGACAGCGCCACGAGAGTTCCAGAAAGCACAGGCAAGGAAACTTTAGGGACAGCGCTGACACCCGGACGACGACTGGCGACAGCAAGGCCCACAGCCAAGGCACCCCAGAGAACAGTAAAACGTTTTGAACATATCCATGCACGTGTGACTTCTTGGGAGGGCGGACAAGGCAGGGGACCGATTGGGCAGCAGTTTAGTAGAGCGACCCACAAGCTTCAGAATTAAACTTGTACACGTGGAAAGGACAGGAGAGGACAAATTGCTGACTACCAACGGTGTTTTAGTGTAAACTTCTTCCTTGCGTGTTTGCCCCATCATTTAGAGTCCAAAGTAGAGCACGATAAACCTATTATGTAAATAAACCTTTTTTACTAATAAAGATCATTTACATTTAAGCAAGTTATACATCACAATTACACAGAATTCCCTAAAAAATATCGTTTTTTTTAAAAACTAACCCGCCACAAGGTCGTGCTGTTTAGGCTACGAGCGTGACATTTCGTTAGTATTGTCTTTCTTTTTTGTGAACGGAGATTGATGGGGTGCTTAAACAATCTTTTGCGTGTTCCTCGACAGCTAGCCTCACGAGCATCTCACGTGCATGGGAAGTTTTGATTACTGGCAAAGTTGGTTGCGCAGTTAAAAGCTTCACTGCACTGGCATGTCCTGCAATGAGCTGACAGATGTCCTGCAGAACTTCCCTTCAAGGGGCCCTGCAATCATATTTAAGCGTCTACCTTTTTTGCCGTTTCCACATCTCTTGGGGTTCGGGCAATCCAGCGGGCACAGATAGAGTAACTAAATATCAGTGCGTCATATTTTAACCAGGACGACGCGGAAACCTCCTCCACCTACGGGGGCGACCCACGGTGCCGAAAGTACGTGATATGTGACGTTTTTGGTCCTGGCCTTACTACTGGTCAGAGTCCGCTAAAAGCTTTCTTTTTAATCGTAAATACAAAATATAAGTGCCGCGAAACCGTTTCAGTCATTTATGAAAGCAGTGTTTCTTCAGTATTTCAGAGAAGAAAAGAAACAAGTGCAGTTTATAAAGTACGGAAACAAGAAATGACGCGTCGACATACACGCCACCAAGCGGTGGAAAAGGCGGCGGATACTAGAAACGGGTAGTGGGATCAGGCACCAAGAGCGGCGAGCGTTAAAAGCATTAAAAGTTCCCGGATGTACGCGGCGGCGCTGCGGTCGAGGATCCAACCGGTTCCGAGCGTTCCGAAGGCCTTCGGCTGCTTCGGCGAGCAGGTTTGGCGGTATGGCAGTGTGAAGTGGCTCCCGGTTTGAACTGACTTTTGCCCCGTATTTGCAGTCGTTTGTGGCCAATGAAGTGTCATGCCGAATTAGTGTTTAATCGCGCAGCAAATGCAATGCGAGCCGCCCTGGCTGCCCGCTTCATACAGCCTATCCAGAACATGCTTTAATGGAGCCCTCTCGAGCTATCGACACGGAGTGCGGCAGCCGCGACTGCTCGCTGAGCTCACTACCCCTCCTCTAGTTCACCGGCCACTCAAGCAACCAAGGACGTCATGAAGGAGGTTATTTTTTGCTTGTTTTGTAATTTTAATTTGCCTGTCCCCACTGAAAAAACCCGTATAAAAATTCATACTGGTTGACCCGTATAAATCATACGGTGTTATGGGATACGGGACTCCCGTATGCTAATGGGAACCCGTACCTGTATGGGTTGACCCATTCAGACACAGGAACCCATACCTGTATGGGTTGACCCATTCAGATACAGGAACCCGTACCTGTACGGGATGACCCGTTTAGATATAGGAACCCGTAGCCTACAGGTTGACCCATTTAGATATCTGAACTAATATTTATACATGTTCACCTGTTCAGATAGAGAAACCTATATCTTTATGGGTTTACCCGTTCCGACACAGTAATAAGAATCAACATGGTGTTAAACGTTTGCATACGGACATATGGATCTTTGCAGGTTTAACAATTCGCATGCATTTGTCATGCAAAGAATGAGCATGAGCCAGGTAATTTCAGGTTATATGTGTATTTAGTGTATGTGTATATGTGTATTTAGTGAAGGCAAATTGGCATACTGCAGAACATCAACAAGAAGCTTAACCTCTAAGCAAGCTTAGAAGTCAAGCTTCCTGTTAATCTCCTGCAGCAGCTCCCGCACGTAGTGGTTGACCCCGGCTGTCCTCTTCCCTGGAGAGGCCTCTTGAGGATTCCTCCGTATGTACTCGTTGAAGGCATCTGCAGGGGAAAAGAATACAACAATAAGTCCTGTATATCTACAGTTTCTTGAAAAAATAAATATTTTACTTCCTGCAATTATAAGCAAGCAATTTCCACTACAATTTATGCTTTGTTAATATCTTGTGGATACCATGTAGTCTCCAAGAGCGACTTCTTACGATTACGAAGTCTGCTTAAAACAACAGGTAAGCATGATTCGGCCAGAAAGTTTTGAACCAGTTCAGACTGAGTTCGAAGGAGTGCAGAAGCAGTGCGCAAGTCGGGCTGCGGCTGCATGAAGTTAAGCTGTAGCGTTACAAACGACGCTGCAATTGGCTTCCGAAAGACCGAAGAGTTGCCATCTGTTACTGCATGAACGCTGAACTGACTTCGGCCAGCGCGAAATTCTGCGGAACTGAGGCTGAGCTCATACAGCACTGGGATAAATCGAACAGGCTATTTCAGCGTCCATGCCACTTCCGGTTGAATCTAATGCGTCAGTTCTTGCAGTATGTGAACTAGATCGGCCGGTTCAGGCAAATCGAAAAGACCGAGTGTGATTTTCCACAACTATGCACTTAAAGTTTGCTTGCAACAGTGTGTTCCTTGCAGTTCAGTGTTTATAAAAAATTATAGGCCCTGGAGCGTGGGGACAAAAAGGAATGGAAAGACACGAAGCTCCAGAGCTTCGTGTCTGTCTGTCCTTTTTTGTCCCCACGCTCCCAGGTTACTACGTCTATCCTTAACCGGCTTGCCTGCCCGTTAACAAAAATATAAGTATGTACTACGAATCCAAATATGTGTTTTCAATTATGAACATGTGCGTCCGATTGCCTAGAACCTCGAACATTTCATGCCCAACAATGTCACCATGGAAACGAGTGAAGGCAACACTGAACACTCGGCCGACGGTTCTTGTGCGAAAGAAAGATTTTGAGCCGCAATTGTTCTTTTTGGGCACGTATATAAATTGCCAACACAGATCTCATTTCACATCAAGAATCAGATAACTAATTTAATATCCGTGTCATGACCCTTCAATGGTCCATTCATACGAGATAGTTCCTGGTAAGAAAACTGAGCATGTCATAAACTACAAAGGAGGAACACACATGATGAGGAGGCGGTTCAGAAAATATGGGCATACTCAAAGGACAGAGCCAAACATAGTTGGGTTGCAGCAGTTCTAGGGAACAAACAGACTCACTTTCACAACTTTGCTAGTGCCGGCTTTTCGTTACAAAAGGAAAAATAGGTGCCTCGCAGTTCTGCGGGGGGTCAGCAGAAGGTCCTGCGAGCAGGCCACTGATATCATGGACCTCCCCCAAAACTTGCAGGTATTAGCAGATATTTGTGACGCGGAGCATATTACTGTGAAACCTCCATAGTGTGAATACATCAGAAACCGCCAAGCGACCTAGATGACAGTTACAAGATCAGTCCATAGGGCCTCTTCATTTCGGTTTTGCACTCGGAGCTTCACGTTCCTAAAGCTCGAGGTAGTCGAACTATGACCCTTCAACAGCCTATAACACTGAGAGTTCTGAAAGCCTTGGAATATTTTATCTCATTAATTTTGTTTGTAGCAGATTGCAACTTCGGAAGCCATCAGGCTCGAATGTCTCACCAAGTATGAGACATCTGTGAGAAGTGGGCACTTACTGCTGACTGCTGCCAATTGGACTGGAGTCGGGGCCCTTTTGGCCACAGCGCCCTTGAAGCGCCGGCGTGGCACTCCAGTCACACTCCGCCCATGCAGGTTCTCCCTGCCGAAGACCAGCTTCGTGGCCTCTTTAACGAACATGGAGTCTCCCTGGGCTCCCATGACGTAGGAGCTTGTCCTTTTGCACCGAGACACCACGGCCAAGGTGAACCTAGAAATAGATCCGTGAATAGGTTATTAGCACAGGGGTGGAACTCATGAAATGTACTAGGGAACAACCACGGGAGCAGCTGAAACAGCTGTTTTGGTGCAGGTTGGGAGCAGCTAAAAATACATTCTGGAGCAGGCTAGGAGCAGCTCAGATGTGTTTGTATTGCACTTCAGCTTGTGTGACAAGCACAGGAGCAATTTCAATTGTGTTTAGCAGCACATATGAACATGAGTGGTTAGGGACCTAAGTAGATGGGATAACAGTGTAACAGATGCGAAAACTTGGAACTTTGTGAGCCTTAATGAGAACCAAAACGCGAGTACCATTATGTTTCTGAAAATAGTGTTCTTGATATTTTCTGAGTGGCTTTCAGCTGCTCAAAATGCAAACCAGCACTGCCGATCACACAACCGACACATGCTCGAGATATGTAGTATGTGTCATGCGTAAGCAACGGACGTGCAGTTGCGCGGAGGAACAGAACAAACAATTTCGAGTTTGTCCTATTGTGCAACTCAATATCGAAGCAGCAGACTACAATTAACGGAGTTATCGTATTCTAAGTGATAAGCAGGAGCAAGGTTAAAGTACAGCGAGCAGATCTACCGCTCGCGTGACAGCTGCTGGCCGGCAAGGTTTTGGATCGGATCGCGTTTCTGTTCCATCAAATCACGATTAATATTGCGGGAATGTGGTTCCAACTTCTAACGATAAAATACTAAAAGGAATTCATTGCTCATTTGTTCTCAACTGGCTGACGTCCGGATCCCCGGCCGCAGAGCCTCAGACAATCCGACGCTTAACAACTCGACCTCACCTTGGTTTTTTGCGCGCTTCCGACTCGGGATACACAAGACAAAATACAATTTTTTGGCGCACGTTTTGCGGTTTGGTGCATACTGGCGCGAGGTATTCGCTGTGGCGCAGTTTCCGCAGGATGGCGCAGGATGGCGCAGACAAATGCGTCTGGTGCAAAATGGCGCAAATTGCGCAGCCGTTCCACCCCTGTTAGCATATACCACATAAATCTGATGCTATGATGGCCCTCTGGATGGAGGGACTAGATAAATCAGTTTCCTAACAAATTGATTGCGATAAATGTTAGTGCACTCTTTCCCTATAGTTGAGATGCAAACACCTTACGACACAGACCAGAGGTCTCCAAACCGATACGGCCCGCGAAAGTCTTCTGACCGGCCCGCAGCATGCCGCGGTCTTTCAACTGAAGCCCAGCTTGCAGCCCGCTTTCAGCAGACCCGCTGCTAGCGGCACAGAAAGAAGTGCGCGTAAACAAATGACGGCACGACGCACTCTAAATGCACAAACTAAGATACCAGAAAGAATGAAAGAAACTGTATTGCAACCAGGGTCCTCTCACCATATGATAATTTAACATTGTCATCACTAGCATTACCGTTCTTAGCCCCCGTTTTATGTCTGTAACTATATTAAAATTCCATTGCATTCTCATAGAGATTGCGCTTAAAGTCCTCTTCATAACTATTGCATATTCTCAGCATTAGTTTTATCATTCTCCTTAGTCTCTAGCACTGCATGAATGTGCCAAAGTTCCCATGCACTTTGGTTTATGCCTGGTGAGTTTTCATAGTCACAACTGTAGTGTAATGTCAAATTAGGTAAATATTAAACGGTAATTTTATGTCTACATACTCATCAACCCTAGGGTTTTTTAACACTTTCTCTAACATTAAATTCTGTGTTTGAATATTTTTCTACCGTAAAACCCCACTTGTGTAAGGAAGAAATATCTTATCGATGCCCAGCCCTACTTTTTACATTCATCAGCATTTTGAAGCCGGACGATGGTTCAATTTAAGGAAGCATACACATAACCACAATTGAGGAGCTGTGGAAACCATAGAATTTAGTCACTTGCCCAATATCTGGAATGAATATTTCATGAAATTCTGAACTTACCTCGTCATCGAACTCTGCAAGCACTGGCACACACTCGGGAAGTGCCTCCGGTGGGCCTGCTACAAGATCCGCTGCTGGAATAGCAGCATCAGCGGCCGGTACGGGTCGAGCGTGATCCACACCAGCTTGCACAACGTGAACTGGAGCAGGAGCACCAGCTGCAGGAACTGCTGCTGGACAAGCTGGAGGAGCTGGGCCAACACCGCCAGACTGGACATTGTCCCCTGCAACATAATAAAACACTGTTTAGAAACAAGACCATCTCTCCTGCAAGCCACAGCTCCGCAAATGGGCTAAACACTGTACAGGAGCCGACCAATTTTTTGGACGCCGAAAATTCAGACATGCTTGATTATTCGGACTTCAACACTTTCCTGGTCTGTTGATGGCATGGGGCTTCATAGTACCTGATGCCACAGAAGACTACCGGCAGGGTGCTTATTTGTTTTTTCGTAACACACCGGGACTGGAAAAGACGTTTCTTTGGAGAAATAATTATATTAATAAGTTTGTAAGAATCTGCACGTAGCACGATCAGGACACAAAACAAAAGGACAAGAAACAAAACCAAAAAAGAAAAAGAGGAAAAAAGAAAATCCGCTAAAGTTCGCCGGCAGAGAGCTTGTTTACAAAAAAAAAATACTGGTGAACAGCTAATGAATATTCGTGCCTAGCATTTTCGACGGTTTGCGAGATATAAGCTCAATCTTTCTGACAAAATACAGTGCTGTAGCAGACCGTCTGGTCACCTTTTGACCAGTTCCACAGTTGCATCACAAGGCACATTCAGCCGCCCAATTAAAGTTCAGCCTTGTTGGTGCTGCGGTCATGGCTACGACCAGCTTCCTCACTCTCTCCTCCTCAACAAAAAGAACTCCTTTCTCCCCAATGACTAAAGGATGTGCACTGGCAGGGTTCATCGGAAAGTGCATAGTTACAATGTTGTGACGACTGCACAAACTTTTTTCACTTCAAGCCTCATCTATGCGCATAGACCATGGTGTCTTCGTATGGACATGATTGTTTTGTCGAACTGCAGAAAAGTATTTTTTTGGTCAAAGCAAGAGTGCTGCCGAGCAAAACGGGGTCATCGCCATCAGCAACAAGAAACAAACTCTCAAAGCTCCATTTGCACCCTAAGAGAAAAAAAAGAGAATTATAGACACCTCTTGAACTCATTGATACATTGAGGCAACCCTGTAGTATACGCGTACTTCTGTTTGCGACCAAAACAAATAGTTACTTTGGATCCCTCGGATAAAGTGTGAGCATATAATGTGTAGTGTGTGCGGTGGGCACCTGAAAGTGCCTACACGCTTACCCAGTAGTGCCAATAGCTGCTACTGCAGTCTTCTTGATAGCATCCTCTCTATCTGGAGCTCCTGCTCCAGGTTCACAGCCGTCTTCTTTGCCGACCTCAACTTTCCAACCAGTCGGGCATGCTCCACAAGCGACACAGATTACGTCCTCTCCTCTGTCTTTTTTTTTCTTGTACTCGACACCCACAGCAGGGGACGGCGACATCTCAATCTGGAAAAGGAAAGGTCCAGGTGTTTCGATATCCATTTAATATAAACTTCCAACACAGGATTGGGACAGAAATAGTTCACATTGATTTCCAAACCCCCTATATTTTTAGGTGTAGGTTTCAGCTCTATACCTGCGATTGCCCCCTCCCCCTGAAAAAAATGCTTCCAGAAGCCCATGACCATATATCCGGTACTCACTGTCATTTCAGGAAATAATTGCTGTATTGTACATAAACTCTCAGTTACTTTGTACTTGCAATCTAGTACTTTTAAATATGATAGCATTTATAAGCAAACCCTACGCACCTTAGGCATCCTTTGGTCCGTGGATTTGTAAATGCTTTTGAAAAAAGCATGCGCCAGCACATTGTAATTCAGAAAAGAAAAACATGCCACCGGCACTGTGCCTCAAACCCACAACTTTTGGGGTCTAAGCCGGGCATCGTATCCGCTTCACCACGAGCACACATAGGTAAGCATTTGCGAAAGAGTCACTGAGTGCAGGCAAGAGCTGCGTTGATGCGCGTGCCAGTGCCTCAACGCCGTTGTTGCCATAGCAATGTGTGTCACATCTGGTCGCAGTCGCACATAGCCACACCCGAGGAGAGCTGTGTGGACCAGACTTCAGCATCATCAATCGTTGTCGGTAAGCGAAAGCAGGTCTCGCCAGAGGAACGTCTACGCAAGCGTGCTCAGGCACAGCGACAACAAAGTGCCTAGGACACTTCGGAACAACATGAAACATGTTTGTTGAAAGCTAGAGAGGCAAGTAGCGAGAGGACCATCGAAGCAGATGAAAAGATTCAAGAGAGGAAACTTCGGCTGTAACGCAAGCAGGACGCCAAACAAATGAGGACGTCTTGCGATAGTGGAAAAGATATGTAACTTCGTGTACAACGAGATTGAGACTTGGAGCAGGGGAGGACGTCTCGTAAAACTGAAGAGGGTCAAATTAAGATATAATGCGATCGAGACACCAAGCAGGAGAGCGTCTCTTGAAATTGAAGAGGTACAACTTCGGCTACAGCACAATTGAGACCAGGAGTGGCCAAGCTGCGGCTCTTAGTGTGTTAAAGTTCGGCTTGCGGTCCACATTCATAGAGCTTATCTACCCACCGGATCTGTGTACCAGAATAGCAAGCAATCTAAAAAATGTCGATACAAACAATCCTGACCAGCCATAATGAATGGACACAATTACTCATGAAGCGAACAAAATGCTAGATATTCCTTAGCCTAACCGTGCAATTGTATCAACCATTACTGCCCACTGGTAACGGATGTGAAGTATGCTGCCGATTTGAAAAAGGGACACAAAAGACGAACATAAGGCCCCTGGTTCTGAACAGAGTCCAAGAATGAGGTAAGAAAAACAGCCTAAAGGCGCACATATACCTCAAACCTTGAGTTCAATATCGTAGGGATGGCCATGTGCTTCTTTTTCAAGGCAGCAACCAGCTCATCTCGTGTCTCTGTAAAACAAAACATGCAAATTGAGTTACGCCTCAACGTTGTCGTGTTTGTCCCCCTTTCCTCTTTCACCCCCCCCCCCCCCCTCGTATCGGGGTTTATAAATATGACCGTTCACCGGCTAGCCTGCGCTTTAACCCTTGTTTCAACCAAGTCTTTTCTTCAATATTTTTACAAATTAAATGCACCACCTAGTCGAACTTATGTGGTAAATTTGTCGTAGCTTACAAAGCCGATTTGTTGCGATTTATTTTAAGTGCCGTGGCTGCCATCTGGAGCGCCCTGTAGTTCAACATGGTAAAACCCTTTGCTTTCACCGCCGAGTTCTTTACAAATCGGGCGCAAGGACATATACATGCCTTGCAAGTGATGTCAGGCTAATGAAGGACGGGGCCCCGCACCGTAGTGGTTGACTTCACACCGCGCGGATGCGCTAACCAAGGCGTAGGACGCCGCTAACTGCCCGTACATGCGCTGACGTGCACCATATTTTCAACAAAGGTTCCCAATTGTGTTACATGTGAGCTTGGAAAAACGTGCTGAGCTTACGGTGATGGCGTTTAGCCAGTACGTTGGTGCGATTGCGCTACGAGCAGAAACTTTCGATATGCCGCCGACAGTTTTGACGCAAAAAACTGAACTTATTTGCGCGTTTTAAAATTTGACGAGCGGCTCTAGGAGTCGCTTGTAGAAAAATCGGTACGATTTTGCGAAATACTGGTAAACAACGCAATGTTACCGTCATATCTAAACACTGAGACCAAGGGTAAATCAAATAACAAACAAGACAACTCTCATTGCCTCCGGGTCTATAGTATTATGTTTCCTAACCAGCTCGTCGGCATACTTGCGATCCTTACCGTCTCGCGGACGGCACGAACCGATGCCCCGGCGGTGGCGTCTCGGCGAGCTTCCTTCCACACGGGGGCCGCCGCCGACCGATCGCCGTCTGGCCGGGCTCGCGGCTCGACACTGGCCCGTACTCGGCCGGCAGCCCCGAAGGTGCGCTCGAAGCGCGGAGACGGCGTTATGTAACGAAAGGCAAAGGCCATCTACACAACGAACGAGCAAAAGCCGATGCAAAGGCGTGCGCAAACGTAAACAACGGTAGAAAAGTGCCGCCGTTGCTCGCCGCTATGAAATGCGTTCCGCAAACTCGGTAATCAGCGGCCGCATCCCTTTCCTGCCGCTCATATTTTCTCTAACTTGACGGCTACTTTGTCTCGCGGAGCATGCCGCCGAAACGATCGGACGATCGTCGAGGTACGCAGTAATTGCTACAGCCGAGCGCGGCGCAGTCTACCATTGCTTTCGCTGCGAAGTGCCGCCGAGTCAACCACCAGCATGGTGATACCGGCGTTCGACGTCATCATGTGACGTAGGTGCAAGGCATGTATTCGTGCCACCAAATTTCGCAAAATCTAGACGCCGGAACGGGGGACGCCAGAACGAGGGCCCACCAAATTTCCGCTGTCCACGTGTCCTTAAGTTTCGCTGATTTTCGGACGCGTGGAATTCGCTAAAAACTAGGGGCTCGCGAACATTAACGGTTTCGAGCCCGTGATGCATAGAAAACAACTTACCACTCTCCGGCGCACGCTCCAGTAGCCTTCCAGTTAGACGCTTTTCGGCACGTTGCAGTCGAAGTCTTCAACGCTCGCCGGTTTCAACTTCTTGATACAGTTCACGCTGGCTACTACCTTCGCGCCATAAACATAAATCACGTACGCGTAGTTACATATGGACACCAATACACACCCGTCGAGATAGCCCTAACGTCCAGGCGGCTTTGGTCCAGAGCACGGTCGTGTTTACGGCTATGACGGTGGTCTTCACGGTGGTACAGAGCGATCCATCTGGCGTGCGCGGCGTGCACGGCGTGGGTTCGTAAGGGTTGGATTGGTTGGATTAGATTAAAATAACATTCTGCCTTAGTTTATATTAGTACTATTATTACTCAAAATATTTTTAAAACATTTAAAATGATAAAAATATATCATTTTAATTTTATTTCATGTTAAATAAAAAATATTGTTTGTCCGGTGTTGGTTGTTATCCTGCAGTCTGGCTTGCAGCTGCAAAACCAATCCAATCCGATGTGAAAAACCGAAACCGAAACTACCGCGTTACAGGGCTCATAGCTATGCTTATAAGCAAACTCCCGTTTATCTCGGCTTCCCTTCCCATGGATTTGATTTTTGCATTTTATGACTTTATATATGCATGTCATAAAATGGTTGAGTTTGATAGCTGAAACTGTTAAATTTGAAATAGCCTAACTTGTGATTTTCTGAATAAAATTCTTTATAAAAAAATTATCACAGTTTCGCGGTGCGCGCGTTCCCGTCGATGTCTGATAATTTCTCGTAGCGTTAATTGCTTGGTGTATACAGGTAGAGCCTGTACGAGGTTACCGACCTTCGGTTTAAGTGCCGGCGCCGGTAAGGCGTTACCGGTCGCTCCGATACGTGGTTGGTGTCGGCCGCGCCTTGATTACTGGCAACCGGTACGTTATTACGGCCCACCAGTGTGGCGTACCGGCTTCCCCTGTACGTGGTTACCGGTTACCGGTGTGGCGTACCGGCTTTGTCCGTGCGTGTTTACCGGCCGCCTGTACATGGTATGGGCAGCCGGTACGGCGTATCGGCTTCACCATTACGTGGTTACAGGTCGCCGCTACAGAGCTACCGGTTTCCGATATGAGAATACAGGACTCCGGTATGACCCGGTATAGACCGGTATACAATTGTACAGGATTTTTTAGTAGGGGTAACTTTTAAAATAAAACGAAATTCGAGAAAAGAAAAGGTTCATTAGGTTGCTACGTTCAGTGCGCTCAAGTTCGGTGCAAATTAAGAACCAGTCAAAAAGTCCTTGCAGGGCCCCTTTAAGAGACGCTGCATGCTCGCAGCTCTGCCATTGATACATTGGCCCGTTTGGCCGGTGTACCGTCTCCCGCATGAAAGGGAAATGTGGTACACCACTCCTGTTGGGCATGAGACGTACTGCGTTATGTGGGCCGTGTCGCAGGTTTTTTCTTTGTTCTTCGGTTAACTTGACTCCATACGGAGTATGGAGTCAAGTTAACCGAACTTGTGCATAATCACATGAATATAGGGTAGCACCGCGATCTTCCTTCGAGTTTTGTCTGCGTTTTCGTTCTCCGGCCTTGAACGCTTTAAGTTTTTGCAGATGTTCCCACACTCCAGTACCATGAGACTTGTCGGATAGCCTGAATCCCGTAGTCGTGACATCTGTTTTTCGAAGCTTTGCCCTATTCGATGTTTCAACGATTTGTGTAGGGCAGAGATTAGAGCCGTGCTGGCGACATTTCTTTAAATGCTTCTTGATTGTTCAGATGTGATCGGCAGAAACCCTTTTGTTGACCGTTGTTCGTACCTCCAGCATACGTGTCCTTGATTGAAAATCAAAGTGAGGTCTAGTAATTTTATATTTCTGTCAACAGGTGATTCATGCGTGAAAACCAGGTCAGGGCAACTCTCTTGAAAGCATCCCAGAACTGCATTTCTGCATCCGTTTTTTCTAATTATCTACCTCCGTGGCACCAAGTATTAAGAAGACGTCCGCATATCAGAAAAATAGCATTGAAGCTTGTATATTTCAGGTTGTTTTCGATGATCTTGCCGCATGCCGCCAGGTACAAATCGCATAGCTGCGACGTCACCCGAGATCCAATACATACTCCGGTCTTTTGCGCCATTTGTTGGACTTGATGTTCTACCACAGCAGCGTTTAGATATACACCTAAGCGTTCTAAAAAGGTGTCTACATTTATACCAGCCGCGTTCTGAAGTGCTCTGATGCCTTGCTTCTCGATTGTAGAGTGGAGAATTGTCGTAAGGTTAGAGTGTGGAATGGAATAGTAGATGTGATGAATATCTATTGAACATCTAGATGTGACACCGGCTCCATTTTCTTGAAGATATGTAATCAGTGGTTCCGAAAACTTATTTTTTTATGAATCATCGGATTCTATCAAGTACAGGCGACTGAACAGGAACGTCGACAGATAAATTTTCCAGGTTTCTTTTTCCGGCACAATGGCACGAAACGGTTTGCCTTCTTTGTGGGTTTTCACCGAGAAAACAAAACTTGCAGTTGTCTTTCCTTTGTTTATCTTATTTTTGTGCAGAAACTGTTCAGGTTGTTATTATCAAAGAGCTTTAGGACTTTTTCTTTGGCTTTTTTTTTGGGTCCACGTGAATGAAGTTCTTTGCCATAGCGGCAGAAGCTTTCTCTTTGTTTAACGCTGAATCTAGGACAACAAACCCGCGTTCCTTGTAAGAAACGCATAAATTTAGATCTTTGGAAATTAGCCCATGTCTCCTACATAATAGAACTAAAGCTCATACCTGCTGTTGCTGAGTTTCTTTGGCTCGCGATGCAATCGATTTCGTCATTGGTTATCTGTAAAGCGTTTTAAACGTTAGCCTTGGATTCAATATTTCTGACAAGGGCCACCTTGTCAATGGGTTGCAGCCGAAGTGGAAAAGCAAACCTGGACCTTGTTCAAGTATTTTCCTTGCCTTATTTGAGATGGTGACGTCTCGATTGCCTAGAGGGACCGCCTTTGGGATGTTCTTTGTGTTTCCTTGCCATGTGCTGTTGCAAATATGGAAGGTCCGAATTGGTCCAAATATTTTTTTTTGTATATCTGGCCATTGTCAGGTAATTCATAAAAACGTTGTAGTCAGGACATTTGGCACGTTAAAAATTTGTGAGGAGTCGTTGTTGCCTCCAGGTCTCGGGCCTGAGAATCTTACTCACTCGCGTAGCGTGCCCTTTTGGCGGTGATATTGGTCCGAACATTTGCCTGACATCTTCCAGGATGATTTTCTTGTTGATGCTGCGAGCAAGTAGTCTTCCCCGGCAAGTGGTGGTGACAATTAAAATGATAAGAGTCTGTGGGTACAGTAAATTAATATATAGAAAGGAGGGGTTCAAATAACTAGAAAGAAACTGAATAACGGTTAAGAGTTGAGTTTGGCGCTACATACTTGTAAATATATCAGCTTGATTTTTAGAATTATACTTGAACACGAAGGAAGAAAGGACAGAAGAGGACAAACAGCTGACTACCAAGAATGTTTTAGCATGAACTTCTTCCTTGCTCGTTTGCTATCATTTGGACTCCAATGTAACACACGATAAACCGATTACATAAATAAACCTATTGCACTAATAAAGATCACTACCGACATTCACACTTAAACACATACAGAACATTTGCACAAAATTCGCTAAAAGTATTGTTTTCTAAACGAACCCGCAACTAGCTAGTGTTGTTGTTCAAGGCGTGACATTTACTAGGCACTGTCTTTCTTTTTTGTGGGTGGTGATTGGTGGGGTGCTGACACAATCTTTCGCGTGTTCCTGAATTGCATCGCGTGTTCCTGAATTGCATCGCGTGTTCCTCGATTGCATTGAGTGTTCCTGGATAGCATCGCGTGTTCCTTGATTGCGTCGCGTGTTCCTCGATTGCATCGCGAGCCAAAGAAGCTGACCAACAGCAGGTATGAACTTTTTCCACAATGTAGGTGCTAATTAGCAAACATCTTAATTTATGCGGTTCTGACGAGGAAGGCGGGTTTGTTGTCCTCGTTTCAGCCACATACAGAAAGGAAAATTCTGCCACTAGGGCAAAGAACTCCATTCACGTCGACGAAAAAAGAAACGAAAAATCTAAACTAGCAGTCTTAAAGCTTTTTTGATTATAACAACCTGAACAGTTTCTGCTCAAAAACAAGAAAAACAAAAAAAAAACAATTGCAAGCTTTTTTTTTTTTTTTTTGCTCAGACGAAACTTGCAAAGAGGGCAGGCAAATCGTTTCGGGGGATTGTGTCGGAAAAAGAAACCTGGAAAATTCATGAGTCGATGTTCCTGTCCAATCTCCTGTCCTTGATACAATCCGATGATACATACGAAATGAAGAATTCGAAACAACTGATTACATATCTTCAAGAAAATAGAGGCGGTGTCACATCTGGATTTTGAATGGATATTTAAGACATGTATTATTCGATCCCACACACAAACCTTATGACAATTCTCCGCTCTACCATCGAGAAGCAATGCACCACAGCATTTCAGAACGCTGCTGGAATAAATGTAAACACTTTTTTGAACCATTAGGTGTATATCTAAACACGACTGTGGCCGAACATAAAGACCAACAAATGGTGCAAAAGAGCGGAGTATGTATTAAATCTCGAGTGGCGCCGCAGCTATGCGATTTGTACCTGGCGGCATGCGGCAAGATCACCCTAAGCAATCTGAAAGACAAGCGTTAGGCTATTGTCCGATATGTGAACGACTTCTTAATACTTATTGCCACGGAGGTAGATGAGCAAAGAAATGGATGCAGAAATACAGTTCTTATATGCTTTCAAAAAAGTTGCCCTGACCTGGTCTTCACGCATGAATCACCTCTGGACAAAAATATAACATTTCTGAACCTCAATTTGATTTTCAATCAAGGACGCGTGTGCAGGAGGTGCAAACCCCGGTTAGCAAAAGGGTTTCTGTCGTTCACATCTCGACACTAAAGAACCATTAGGAGAAGTGTCGTTATCACGGCTCGAATCTCTGCCCCACACAAATCGTGTAAGCATCAAATAGGGCAAAGCTTCGAAAAACAGACGTCACGACCAAGAGAATCAGGGTTTCCAACATGTCTCATGGCACACGTGTCTGAGTCTGAGAAGATCTGCAAAAGCTTGAAGCGTACAAGGCCGGAGAACGAAAACGCAGACAAAACTCGAAGGAAGATCGCGGAGCTACCCAACATTTATGGGATTACGCACAAGTTGAAAAAGATTGCCGTTAGAAATGACGTTCAAGTAGTATGCTTCGCGCCCAACGAAGCCTACTGTACGTGCATTAAAGTTAACGGAACAACAAAAGAAAAACTCTGCGACACGGCCCACATAACGCAGTATGTCTGATGCACAACAGGAGTGGTGTACCACATTCCCCTTTCATGCGGGAGACGGTACACGGCCAAATGGGCCGATGTATGAACGACAGAGCCTGCGAGCATGCACCATCTCAGATGGGAGGCCCGGCAGGACATCTGGCAGCTCATTGCAGGACATGCCATTGCAGTGCAGCGTTTAACAGCGCAACCATTTTTGCCCGTAATGACAATCCTCATGCACGTGAGATGCTCGAGCCACTCGCTATCGAGGGACACGCGAATGATTGTGTCAGGCACCCCATCAAAAAGCGTTCACAAAAAAAAGGATTAAGTACATACGAAATGTCACGTCCCGAACAACAACAGCACGAGCTTGTGACGCGTTTGCTTACAGTACTTTTTGGGGAATTCTGTGTAATTGTTTTGTAGAATTTCTATAAGTGTTTATATCGGTAGTGAACTTCATTAGTGCAATAGGTCTCTTTATGTAATAGGTTCATCGTGCTCTACTTTGTACTTTAAATGAAGGAGCAAACGCGCAAGAAAGAAGTTTACACTAAAACGCCGTTGGTAGTCAGCTGTTTGTCCTTCCTGTCCTTTCTTTCTTGGTGTTCAAGTTTAATTCTAAAGTTCAGTGTGATATATTTACAAGCTGTTGACTAGCAGATGACGTTAGGGTTCGGTGTACTGAAGCCTAGCAAAGGAGCAGACGACGGTCAGATAGTGGGTAGACCTTAAGGCTGCTAGGATAGTGGTCTAACCAATATTTTTCCAATCGAAACAATAAGAGCTCGGCGTTCTGATGTCACCAAAACCCCTTCGCAAGAAGCAAACGAACTTGCCTTCCGCATAGGTTGGAGCCTGGCCGACTGAAAACTGCCACTCGCCCAAAATAGTGGCCTTTGACCTTGAAGCACGGAGTCCCCCGGGGGACCTTACCCCAGATATTGGAGGAAAAAAGAAAGTGCGTGTGTTTGGGGGGGAATTTTATGGATGGAAGAAAATAAATATTTCCTGGTGGCAGTTATTTCTGTTCGTTCATTTATGTTCTATCCCCATTCTCCCACCACTTCCTAGGAAGCCGAAGAAAGTGTACTGCTTGAAAAAAATATTTTTATGAGAGGACTCGCGCTCTCTAATACTAATCAAACACAACAGTGATTTTCTATCGAGACAGCCTTACTCCTGAGGCTTCTTTTTAGTCATGTACCGAAGCCAGGGCCCATCCGAGCTCCACCACGGGGCGAACCACTTGGTGCCGGAAACATTAGGGAATACCTGAAGAATTCCCTCGAGTGTGCCATGGCATGGAATCATCTGATTAGTGACGTTTTCCTGCAAACAACAACGAAGCGGCAAGCTTCAAAAAACGCCTAATGTCCTGAACCTCTTAAAGGCAAGCCTTCACTTTATGAAGAGTGGATGGCATGTGCAAGCATCGAGAGACATCAATGTGAGTCACAACTTTGTAATAACGATGACGGCGGACCAACCGTCAAGTTTTGGAACACGGAACAAGAATCTCGACCTCCATAACTGAAGACAGAAGTATCATCGGATGTAGCTCGAACAGCAAGTGATTTGCCAGTACAGTCCGTGCTATTTTTTTGTGAGACCGGTAATTCCAGGACCTTCAAGTCCGTCTGGAACACCAGCTTCTCGTGGTTAGACCGCAGCGTTTATTCAGACTCTTGTTTTTGTTTCTCATTTCACACGTTTTCTACTAGTAACCACGAAAAGAGTAAGAAGTGCTGTCTTTTGACAGGAGGGTATCCAAATTGAAAAAAAAAAAGTTCTTCAGGAAGAAGGCGGACTACGACTCCACTCAAACAATATGGGACGCACTGTGTCTCAAACACCATCGGCTTCCTTCATGCAGATGATGAAAAGTGACGCGAATAATTCAATCGCCATGCACTTGAGGCAGGCGTATTCAGAAAAGTTAAGGGGAGACCCGTCTTACATCTCGGTGATCGCTGACGTGCTCCGGCTTTCCGCGATGCAGGGGACTGCCTAGATGCAGATGATGAATGACGCGTTACTGGCGTCATGATTGTGGTGCTTCCCAAATAACAGACGAATTCGCCTTCACTCTACTTTGGATCGTGAGCATAGAGTGCTTCTTAAGCAATGAGGAATGCAAATATATATATATAGATATTTTGCATGTGAAAGGCTACAATAATTATACTGGTAGTTACATTGGGAATTGATTAAATAATCGTAGACGATGATATGTTAAAGCGTCCCAAGCGCCATTTACCCGCAGTCGATATTAGAGGAGCGAATAGGGCTGTACTAAGCAAGCGCCCTTGAATTAAAAATTATATATATATATATATATATATATTGGTCTTCATTGTGACAGTCAACAAAATGAAAGACCATGCCTCCCTCAATATTTGGTGCGCTTCCCCACTGCCCCCCCCCCCCCTCCCTATGACAAAACTTGCGCCTTCGCTGCTAATAGGACCAATGAAGCAGCGACAAAAGCGCAAGTCAAAGGCCCTCTTTTGTTTATGATTGGTTCAACACGTACCGAAATCCGTCGAGCACCATGATGGTGCTCGTCGCGTTTCGATGCGACGGGCAGCGCGTAGTGTCGGCTGCGTCTGCAGTTAAATGTGAAACAAAGTATTGGCAGCGTGCGTGTACTAAAAAGGCCGCTTCTCTAGCTATCATCATCGGTTGTGACGTCACAAGTAGGACAGGCTGGGATAGGCCTCGCAGAGATAAAAGCCCTCGGCTCGTTAGATCGCTTTATACTTTTGGGTAACGCGCGTTAAAGCCTGTTTCTCGCGTTGCGTCGATTTGGTGAAGTGATATTTGTAGTAGGACATTTCACGAAGGCCTGAAACTGCGACAGGAGTAGTCGTGCTAACAAACACTTTTGGAGCTGAGGTGTCGAAGCGCTCGCATAGAAGTGTGCTGTTTTCTACCTCGGTAGAAAAAGCTAATCGGACAAAAGAAATCTGTGAAATGAATGTCACATAAAATTTAATATAGGAAAGCGAAAGTCTAGAAGATCTCGCGTGTGCGGTAAACACTTCAGTGATGTAGATTTCATGCATCATTTTGGTTTTAATTTGTTCTGTAAGTCCTGGCATCTTGTTAGTTCCAAGTTTATTATTATTTGAATTTTTTTACAAGTAAACCAATATTTCCTAAAAATAACTGAAAAAAAGTGTCGGTGATTGGCTTCTGGGATCGTTTCATTTAAATCCATGCGTATTCACTTGGTTGATGCGGAACGTGTGGGACCTTCTCGTGATAGAAATCTTAAATCTAGTACGTCGGTGACAATTCACCATCCGAAAAAATTAGGTATACACCTGCTATGAATTACTACCATTAGGACGTATAATACTCCGGACCCAAACGCGCATAAGGCGTGATGTGCTTCTCAGGGAGAGATTTTAAATGTTTAAACAGTTCTTAGTAATGTTTGTATAAAACAAAATAATTAATTGTCTGAAATTGCCCAGACAAGTCTGACAATCTACAAATTTACAAAAAAATGTCTTCTCTTCTTTTGAGCAGAAGTCGCGATATGAAATTTTTTTTTTTTTGCACGTCTTCGATGCGGTTAGTTGCTGATCAGAATTTGCTCGTCAGCAACTGTCAAGTCATACCTGAATAGAAGCGGCGTTATCGGCAAGCTCAATGTAGCTAAAACAAGTGCACGGCTCTTCGCAACACAACTGTGCGCGCCTGCACAGCAAAGACAGCACGCTATTGACCTAGTGAATGCGAAACCTTTGTCTGCAGCAGCCTCTACAGATACGAAAAACTAATAATGAAAGAGTTTGAGAATAGCTCTGACGCAGGTCGCACAAGCTGTAATGTGAAGCTCCAGGCTTTTTTTTTTTGTTTTACATATTAAAGTTTGGTTACTATAACAAGCAAATTCCAGGCACTGTTATTTGATGGGAAGATCACCTACAAAAAACGTCACACACGTTTTGTTTTAATAAATAAATTGCTTCTAATCGCAATAGATGTGAATTAGCATAGCCACGCTGTGCTCCAACATAGCACGTCGTCTGCTCGCATCACACCGGCTCCGACGCAGAAAGGCGGCCGTGAGGCGGCGCCACCAAAACATTTTTTTGTATTTATTTATTTATTTATTTATTTATTTATGCATACTGCAGCCCCAGTGGGGCTATGGCAGGAGTGGGAGTTATAGACAGACGGTCCAGATATCACTATGGACCTCTGTTAACGGCACACAGAAATTCATCTGGTTGTAGTGACCGGATGTTTCCTGGTAACAAATTCCATCGTTCAATGGTATGAGGAAAAAAAAACTGTATTTAAACATATCAGTAAGAAGATGAAAAGGTAAAATGTTTAATTCGTGGTGGCTCCTAGTTGCAGTTGGCTTGAGAAACTTTGTGTAGCTATCTAAGTGTCAAAACGTGATGAGTTAATCACGAAATACAAGGACTTTAGGCGCTCAATACCACGACGCTCAGAAAAAAGCCTTAGGCCTAATACGGAAAGATTAGACGAAGGAGAGAAGTTTCTTTCATATCGACGACAAATAAAACGTACTGATTTCGTTTGAACTGATTCGACTTTATTTATATCGGACTGTTTGTAGGGAAACCAAATGATAGAACCATATTCGAGAATTGGGCGAATCAAAGTTTTAAAAGTTAAAAGCTTAGTATCTTGAGGTGCCACACGTAAGGTAATACACCAGATTTTTGCGTGCGTGACGGAGTTGGCAAGAATAAAGAAAAAAACAAAATGACTGAGTTGCAGCGCGTGCGGCTGTCACACAAAGGAACGGGGATCGAATCCAGGTCGGACCGGATTCTTAGTTTAATAATTCTGTACTCTTCTAAGAAATCCCAGCACGTTCTCGGCTGTCATCTCTTGTTACTTCTCAGAACATTCCTGGGCGTGCCGCATGTATTGAAGCAGCGATAACTCGCAGATTTAGGTCAGTCACTCTTCCGTCGTCGGCGGAAGATGCGTTGCACCTTTCTCTTTATGTCGGCAGGCACAATTTCGTCTCATTAAATATTTAATTTTCTTTCTAAATTAATGTGCTCTTTTTTACTGGTGACAACTGCACCATGCGGAATGTGAATGTAAATAAACGCACAAAACATTATCTGACAGAAATACACAAGCTGCCAATCCATCTTCAGACACGTCATGCACTCTAAAAAAGGCATATTCTTTCGCCCGTTGTCCTATATACGACACCCCAAAACATCAGTTCGACGTATACCGCACTGACGTCAAACTGAATGCCCCACCTTTGGCGTGAGGGTTGATGACGGTGCGATATAAAAGATTAAACAGCTAAGTACGTATCAAAATCTGCAGAAAAAAAAAGGTTCTACAGTAGAGTCAAGGAAACCCCGATGACTTTTTTTTTTAATTTAAATTAGTTAATTTAATACGTTGTACAACTTGGCTGTCAAGCCGCTCGTGAAGTGTGGTGGTGACGGTTCAATGTCAGTGCGCTGTACGTTCCACTGAAGTTTAGGGTGTCGTATATGTGACAAGGGGTGTAAAAATATACCTCTTTTGAAATGTGTACGGAATTAACTACTAATATTAGCATACATTTCATGCCCTTTACTCACTCACAAAACTGCTATATCGGAAGGTACCTAACTATATTGCACTCAAACTAACTATAAAAATGCGTGCTATGATTTCTGTGAAATCTTTTAGAAGTTTCGATGCTCTTTCTTAGATCGCAGCATCGCCATGAAATGGTAACGGAGAATGACAAAGTGATCAGTATGTCGCAACCACAACACACCCATTATGTCATCGGTTGTATCTCTGAAGTTACTGCATTTTTCTCTCGGCAGACACTCCGCTTTAGCGGGAGTTTCCACACGGCGTAAAAGTTAAAGGTGATTGCGCCGTGTGGAGACAAATAAGTGCGCTAGAAGTGCCTGTCGCAAATTTCTGTTCATGATAATACCAAAAAGTCTGCATACAGATCCGTACGCGAATCACCACGAGATCCATGCTTCGACTTCCGCATGGCATGTGTTCAAGGACAAAAGTTGCGCACGCGGCATTCTAACCACGGATATCGCGGTGACTCGTGTTTGCAGACTGTCTTTTGTACGATGCATAGGCAGAGCGACCCCGGTTTAAATTTTAGGTTCTCTACAATATTCTTTCAGCACGAAGCTTGATGATTAGTGCTGCATCTCTGTCTTTAAGAAGCGTTAAAACAGTGCACGTTTTCGTTTAATATATATATATATATATATATATATATATATATATATATATATATATATATATATATATATATATATATATATATATATATATATATATATATATATATATATTTATATTTATATTAATTTATTTATTTATTTATTTCTGTTTGAGCACTTTATCTGGTAATTTTAACGCATAAATTGGCAGTACAAAGATCTCTTTGTTAAACCGTGAGAGGAATCATGAATAAGCTTTGTGTTCTCAGTCATGCGAGATTTATTCAAGCTGTGTTTCTCGATGTTGCAACCGATAACGAAATCAAGCTTCTGCATTGCGGTCAGAAAGTTCCGGTTAGCTCTTCAACTAACGTTCAATAACCGTTTCTAATATTGCTCTATGCAAAGTTTAGGCGGCGCCTTGACGGTGTTTGAAAGTGTAACTGGTCACTATGAGCTGGCGAAGAGCGACCATCGCGATCGATACGCTCGCTATCGCGAACATCAGCGCTGCTGGTCCGGATTCGCTATCCTAGAAAAGGAGTTCAGTTCATAATGCGAGTTCCTTCACTACAGATATGGTGAATGACTGCTACGCCACCCGCAGGACGTGCGACCAATATTGATAGGGTAGTAGAAGTTTGCAACTGAAAGGTACGTGGAGGCGTTTGCAAGCGAAACGACAAAATTTCTTTGCGGGTTCGTTATTGTATTGGCGATTGGGTTGTTGGTATTGTTTTCGTTCGGAGTGCCGTTTACATCGACGATTGAGTTACTTGTCGCGCCAGCGTTGCAGACGTCGTCCGCATCGATGATTGCGTCCCTGCCAGCGTATTAGGCAGCAGCAGTAGAAGGCGTCAACCTCTGCAGCAGTGACAACCTTTGTCACGCTCTCCCCTCCTTGGAGGCAAATATACTACATCTAGCTTATTGCATAAAAAAGTAACGGCTACCAGCAACTCTAGGCAGGTAGCCATTCTGTCAGAAGTGCTTAGGGCATATCTTCTTATTTTTGTGATCTGACATCTTTCCCATATTTGTATTCGCTTTTAGCGTTTATCAAGTTTATTGTTCGAAAAACGGGAACACTAAAGAACAAAAATGGGACGTCGGGAAGAAAGTAATAAATTTTGGTATCACTAATACGCAACGACGGAATAACGTCACCTCGGGGAAAGCTATGCGCGCATGCTTGTAGCTATGATGATTATGTTTACTGGGTTATGAACCTTTCTGTACGTGCGCATATCATTCTGTACGACTATGCCTTTCGTATTTATATGGCACTAACCGAGAGAGAGAGAAGGTGTATAAAAACATGCGTTGTCGTCAGAGCGCCGAGCTCTGTTTGGAAGGTTAGTGGGTGGACACAAAGGCTTTCTGAATGTGTCTTTATCTCGCCACCGATCAGAGCGAACAAAACCGCCGTTTGCTCCTCACGCATTGCCTGGCGTCATAATGTCGGCGTTCGACGTTTGGCGCTTTCAATGGCAGCTCTCGTTGCCAATAGACCATATGCGGAATTTTTCGGCCGTCTGGGAACACTCTGTGCGCTTCCCTCTTTGTTAAGTCGACATTCCTCCGCTGTTCGTTACTTTCGTATGGTTGTCGGTAACAATCGTGGACTACTGTACACCGTCATCGATGCTCCCCCAAACCTGCAAGCAATGGGTTATTCCCGGAGAAGAGGAAGAAGAGGGCAAAGGCAAAAAAAAACGAATCAACATACACAGATAGGTGACTGGTCAGCGACGGAAAAAATGCTCCTGGTACTGGTATCGAACCAAGGGACCTCTCCGTTCCCAGTGGAGTGCTCTGCCAACTGAGCTAATCAGGAGTTAGACGTTAGTAGAGCAAGCGAGTTATATCAGCTGCCACTATGATGGCAGCTGCATTTTTAAGGTTAATTTTATAATGCAAAAAATGCGAAGGTGCAAGCAAGCTGGACAAGAATGACGAAAATAATGCTCGTCCTTTGTGCTCCTTGTTCCCCTTCTGTAAGGAATATTATTGTCAGTCTTGGCCAGCTCCCTTGTACATACGCTTCAGCTTGAAACTTTGCTTTGAGTGCTCGCCAAGGCACGGGCACGGGAACCTGGTTTTCGAAAGCGCTTTCTCTGCATGATTGCTTGTGCCAGCGAAGGATTCTTCAGAACTAAACTTTCGCCCCTTGACCTTTGCCAGCGCCGAAGTCTACTCGTGAGACGGAGCGTGTTGTTCGGAGCCCCGCTAGATGTGCTGTGCATTTCGCATATCGTCTATTGTAGCCTTGCAGCAACAGAGGGAATATAATCCTATTTCCTACGCAATTCTGCACGCTACAAAGTGGCGCTCAATATTAAAAAAAGAGCAGTCCCGGGTTAATCCACCATTCTGTCGCAACGATATCTGCCGCACGTCACGGCGAAGTGGTTGGGCATCGGCGTCACGTTCACGCACACTGTGGGGCGATGGAGTGCGTGAACAAACGCGTTCAGAACAAAATAGACATCTGTTTTGTTCCCAACGCTCTTGTTTCGTTCATTTTCGTTCAAAACACTTTCGTTTCTTTTTTACTCCGGAGCGCGTAAAAGCGCGTTTTCGGCTCGACCACTTGGCATTAACAGTGCTACGACGGCCATTATTTATAGGCAACTTTTTTTTTACTTTTCGAAGAGCGTGTGCAGTGGGCATTCGAAACGACAATAACCCTGTGTTTAGAGCGGATTATTAGCGCTGCGGTGTGGTTCTGTAATAAAATTAAAACAAAGAAGCTACGGATTGGATTAGTGCTAGCGCGCCCTTTTCACACGCTGCGGACCCTGGTTCAATTCCACCGGGTGGCGGGCGATGTTGTTTCAGGGATTTTGGAGTGTCAACGGCGGATGCCCTACATCGCCAACTACAACATGAAAAACGACACCTACTACAAGTACATGAACAACGGCTATCGCCGTAAGATGTTTCTGGAAAGGCAAGCTGCGTGGGCTACGACGTTCTCACCTGCGCGATCGTACGCCTCATAATGGTGGACGCTGCACAAATCGCCTAACACACAAGGCCTTAGTGCTGACATCTTTGCGTCACCAAAGAAGGCCAACACTGGACACAGTTTGGAAACGAGTTTTGCGTCAGCGCTCTGCTTCGAGTCAAGTTTAAGCCGAACGTATACGCCAACATCGCGTCCAATATTTGCCCGGCGTTTGCCTTTGGTGATGACGCCGTCTCTATCAGCACCACGTCTATGTTATTTAGGAGGTGTTGCCGCCGCACCGGCGGTGAGCAGCGCACGTGGGTACACTCGACGGCCGCGTATGGTTTAGGCTCAACGCCTTGATGGCACGGAATAGGTTCAATGGTATATTGCTTTTTTCAGTTGATAAAACAGTCAAATTTAGTATGTCTTTTTCGTGTATTATTATATTTGCAACGTATTATCGTTCAGTGAGGTTAAAAGACTGCCTGCACGGCAGGGTATAGTGCGAACAACCACAACCCGGTCTTCTTACAGCTTCATATAAGAGATCAAGCACGGCTTGCGCTGGGCGCTTCTTTGGTCTTCTGAAGTCACCATGCTGGTCTGGTATTAATGTGCGGCATATTACTAACATTTTCGTACGCACTTTGGTGAGCTTATATCTTGTGACCGGAAGTGGAAATGCACACCGTCTCAAAAGTATTTGCAGTTGACTTTGAGACATTCCTAGGCAATCCCTCTTCCAGAGGTTACATGTAATGGCATGAAAGCGAGGTCCGTGCCGATATTGGAGAGCAGGATTAAATACTCTTTTGGCGCCAACTCCCGCTGAAGCAAACATTGACCCGGCTTTCCAAGCCACTTACATAAACAATGATGCGTTCAATGGTGCCTGATAATCAATTCGCAGCGTGAAAATGTGGCTAATGGCAAGAGAATTGGTCTATTGACATTCAATATAAAAAACAGCGCTCGAAAAAGTGCCCCTGTTTTTAATCATGCTTAAAAATTACTAACTCCTAAAGCTTATCACTTTACTGTAGAGATTTGAGTAAGATGAGGACCTTATCTTTAAAACCGCAAACAAAGCATTAATCTCTAAGGAAGCCTGAATGGTTGAAAGGTAATCTATATCTGGGGCGAAGTATAACAACGGGACTATGGTGTATACATGCATGCAAAAACTAATACGTGAGTTAGAAGAAAAAAATAAGCTGTATTTGTCGTAAAGTCGTAATAAAATTGAAATATTTTTTCAAACATCCATGATAACGCGTCAAGAGAGCACAGTCTTGTGGGACATAAAAGTGGCAAAAAGTGTGGAATCTTCTAAAAGAACCCAAAAACCGACTGTCTGCAAGTTTATAAGAAGGTAGAAAGGACCGGGCTAACGGTTACGCGTATGCGATAAAAAAAGAAATGGCGAGACATTTGGAAACCCCAAATATTGACTGTGGCGTTTCAGAGGCGAAATTAAAAGCATAATACATAAGCAATCATTGAGAAAAATATCTACAAAATATTGACAGCATATTCTTTTGACGACAGTCTACGAACGCTTTCTTCTACAGCAGAGGAGCTTTTCCTCGCAAAGGAAATAAACAGAGTCTCGGATTCGTGTAGTTGAATAGAAAAATCGGCCACGCGTAGTGGCCGTAAAGGAAGCAGGTGCCAGTGGCAGGGAACGCCGCTCAGAAATGAAAACCGGTCGATTTTTCAAATGTTCACTCGAACATTGATTTATATTTATTTTATATTGCGAATATTGTACTCTTTAGCACAGGCATGGGCCGGGTGGACACGTCTTAGTGTTGTGGACGGCTTCACTTTGACTAAATGCGTACAGTTACCCTGCACGTACAATACCGACTTCGCATTCTTTTTCTCTCAGTGTTTGGGGCAATGTGCCGAGAAACTGAGGTAGAGAAGGAAACGAGAACGCACGGAGACGGCAAAACGCCAATGTCTGCTTGGAATGATTAGTGGGTAGATTTAAAGCTCGCTGCCTTCATCTTGACTGCACTCGTCGAACCCGTCGGAAAATGTCAGACAAACGAACTACGCGGGACTTCCGCGTTCTAACGTGTTCGATGAGTTCATTGAAGACAAAGGCTCCCTTTGTCTCCACTGGCGTCCGTAGTTCGGACTTCAGTGCTCATTGTTCGTTTTCGTTAGGAGTCTGCAGTTCGGAACTATTTCGACAACAATACCCTACTCCGTGTTTGTGCATCGCACTTCTAACGCGCCTGAGTATCATCAATATTAAAAAAAAAAACTGACTATACGTCATCTCCTACGTTTTTGTTCCCATAAAATCCTCCCACGTATTGAGAGTTGCGTAAAACGTATCCCATGAACGCAGCAGAATATTTTCTTTTTCTTTGTTTCTAATAGTTATATTTTACCACAATTGAGCAAAACTGCTCTTCCTTATTATATAGCTATTGTAACCAAGTGAAAGACTTTGGTCAAACAGTTTTTCGTCTCAATCATTGATTTACTTAATTAAGCAGTCTTGTTTATTTAAATCGTTTTGTTGATTTTATAGTTACTTTCTATTAGAATTTTATTTTTGCAGACAATTGGGTGTAAATGTGTAAAAAATATTAATGTAACAAATTATAGACTGCGAGGTCGATTTAGAAATCAAACTTTCGCACAAGAAGTACAACACTTTACAGTGGTAATGGGCCAGTATACTACGACTGCTAAGCCGTGGTATTGAATCGCACCACGGTTCTGAACACCCTAACGCATGCAGGAAATGGGCGACAGCACATGTTTCAATACAGGAATCTCCGTTTGGGACGATTATTCTGTTATCTAGTCTAGAAACCGCTGTTGTGAAACTAGTTTTTACAGCTTGAACATTTTGCTGCCTTAAGAGGTAAATGGTGGTTCTAATACAAAAAATAAACGTTTAATACATCTCGAGCTCGACAAGCATGCGAACCATATGTATGAGACAATGCAGATTTTTAGAAACCTACATTAAAGAGATGTGTTTAATTAGCTGCAATTCTCACACATATAGATGTCTGCATCTCAGTACCACGTAATGGAATGCGAAAACATCTGCACAATTAGCAAAAAAAAAAACAATTTATTCCGGCGCACTACCACTCTTAGAACTAGCGGTTCTGCAAACAAGAACAGAAAGTGGCTTTTAATTAGGCAAGTGAAGCAGGCACTACAAGGCGAAGGACAGGGGGGGGGGGGGGGGGGGGGGGGGGCTAGGAGAGACAGGGCGTGAGCTTACGGGGTGTAGCGCTCCCGGGCTGGGCCGGATCAAGAGAAGTGCTGTTGTCACTAGTCTTGGCATTGATTGCCTGGCCTTTTTGTAGCCGTCAGAAATCCACCAATATGTTATACACAAGGACACCGTTTTGGTGAGAGGGCAAGGAAATACAACGAAAGTCGAGTTATTTCGTCCGTCGTGAAGAAACTTATCTTTAACCGCGACATACATATTTACTCACTAAACAAATGGCTTCTGTTGGTGCGACGCGTGGCGGCACACAATATCAAACCTTCCACGTTTTTGGCGTTTTCGATTTGTTTGCTGATGCGCGTTATGGTCTAATTTCTTGCTGTAGAGAGCGAATAGTACTACACAAAACAAAGTAGACATAGTAGCAATCCAGTGTTTGGCATACGCGCTTGTCTACACATTTTACATACTCAAAGGTACTTCAGAGCTCTGCCAGGGGTTCCCAATATTTCCCTGCTTCCTTCTGTGTGATATATCTGGTGCTGGCAAGAAAGTCTTTCGGGCAAGCTTTCCGGCGATGCAAGTTAAGGCCACGTAGCAAAGAAATGACTCTTTATATCAGCAGATATGTGCAAGAAAACATGAATACGCAACTCTATCTCCTTCGTGGAACACGAGAGGGGCTAGAAAGGACAAAATTATTTCGTGCGGAAGGCGTGAAGCCGTGTTAAAACACGCTTTCTTTCCAATCCACAGTCTTCAATGAGCTTCATTAGGCGGTGCCTTCGTTTGGCTCAGTTTTCTGCTCGTAGCCGCATTTCTTTTAGTCCCATTACCTTTTTAATGCTTTTTATAGTCATGTATTCACGCCTGTATGTTGAGTTTTCAACCGAAAACATCATCTGCTGGTAAATTTATCTTTCCTTTATGGAAATATTTGCCCGAATATCGCCAAAAGGTAAGTCGTAATTATCGGCCTTTTATTCACCGGAAGTCAGGCAAGTAGCTGCTCAGCGAACTTTCCGACACATTGTGCGACCTGTCAGCCATATTGTCACGAATGACGATGTCACGACACAAACGAAGAGCTAAGGAAACTGAAACGCTTAATAGAACGAACTTGTGAAAAAGAAAATAGATAAAGGTTAGCGTCGCAGGCGTCGATGGCGGCATAGAAGCAGGATCGAGCGCGGGGCGAGGCTGACTCCAACTTGCCAGGCAGAGCACCTTTTGTAGCCGCGTGGGTTTCAGGAACATTCGGCCTAGAACCTTCTGTGCGTAGAACATTTGTAACTCAGTTGGACAAGAAATTTCTCGAATTTGGGGGAACGCCAAGTAAAAAGAATAAATAAATGAACTTTCAAGTCCCTAGAATTGAACCCATAACCTCTGCGTGACAGCCAATCACGGTAGCCATTCGCCCACGTAAGCACTTGCTCAGCCACGCTCGTGGCATTACACCCCCCTTTTAAAAGCGCATCGTCTCGATGCGACGTGCCGGGAATTAAAACAGCAAAATATACAGAAATAATGGGAAACAACGGAAGCTTGTAAAACACTGTCCTATCGAGCGTAGTACGGAAACACAGTTCAGAGTCCTATCGATCCTAGTACAGCTTGAGGAGCACGAAGTGGCGACCTCCGGTAGCGGAGGGCGACGTGATGAAGTCCGTGCTCCGTCGGGCATCACCTCGTAGTTCAGGTCCCCGAGTCGACGAAGCACTTTGTGGAGTTCGAATGACCGTTTTAAGAGCTTCTCGCTGCGACCGCGACGGAGAATAGGTGTCCGCATTCAGACTCTGTCTCTGGGGTAAAAGTAGACGTCGCGACGACGAAAGTTGTAGCGGCCAGCGTCGACACGTTGCTGGTCTTGAATCCGGACTCGGCGAGCTGGCGGGCTTCTTCAGCTCGTTGCGCAACCACCCGGGCGTCGTCACTTCCGTCGTTAGCCTTCTTGTGAGGCAGCATGGTGTCAAGCATACCAGCCACCTTGCGAACATGCACCAGCTCAACTTGTGGAACACCAGTGTTCACTTCAACCGCTCTGATGTAGGCGAACGTGACATAAGGCAGGACCTCGGCCCACGTCTTTTGTTGCACGTCGACGTACATCGACACTATGTCAGCGTTGGTCTAGTTTAGGAGTACCTTCAGCCCATTAGTCTGAGGATGGTACGCTGTGGTTCGCCGGTGGTTAGTGTGGCTGAGACGGAGCATCTCTTACATTAGCTGTGCCATGAATGATGACCCGCGATCTGTAATCAGAACGTTGAAAGCGCTGTAATCAGAACTTCGAAAGACAGATAGGTATTTTGAAGTCCGAAGTGAATATCGACGAAGAAAAAAATTGGAAATTTCATCAGGGTCAGGGCTTTTCTTACAGTCAAGTTTCATTAGTCGATTGAGGACACAAGGAGCACTAATATCTTAATCAGATAAAGCTGTGTATATAAGACAGATAAATGTGAATCAATACCATTATAGCGACTGAATACAGATTTGAAATGTTCACTAAAACAATTCGCTGTCTTGGTCGGTGTACTTACGCATTCACATTGAATAGTAAAACTCTGCAACATGTTACATTTTGGAATAATAGACCTCCAATATTTCGCAGAATTTGATTTCATAAATTCAGACGAAGCTGATCATTACGAGTTTCTACTTCAATGCAGTCGTCTGCAAGCACCATAACCCGAACTCTATCATCTACGTTATCAAATATGTTCTTTATGTAGATAAGAAACAAGATCGGGCCCCAAACCGAACCTTTTGGAACACCCGATGGAACAGATAACATACTTGAAGATTGTTTATTTATTTCGATGAACCGGGAGTGGATCAAAAGGTATGACTGACCGAATTGAACTAGGTCGCTTTTTATTACGATTGCGTATAGTTTCTTAACTAGTTTATGATGTTGTACTTTATCAAAAGCCTCTGCGAAGTCAAAAAAGATAGCATCGACTCGCTTCTTCTCATTTAGGGTGAGGCAATTATAATATACAGTTGTTACTAACTGCGGCACTGTTGATAGCCCTTGACGAAAGCCGTGCTGAGCACTGGAAAAAAAAACTATTTTCTTACAGATAGTCAGATATGTGCCTGCACACTATGTGCTCCAGTGATTTACAACAAACAAGTAATGAATGTAGGGCAATAAATAAAACCACACTTAGGATTTCTATTTTTTAAACTCGGCTCAACACGAGCGCGACGCCAGTCAAAAGCAATGTGCTTTTTGTTTTAGTGAATTATTAAAAATGGCGTATATATAATGCGAAAGCCTTTCAGCATAGCGTCCAAGGAATTCGTTCGGTACAGTGTCCGGCCAACACGCTTTTTTAACATTTAGCCAATGCGAAAGATCCAAGACTCCTTCCCGGCCCACGACAAGGTCCCGCATCGGCGAAGACTTATCACAGATTCTGCTTGGCTGTGCTGCCGAAAGGGGGCTAAATATAAAGAGAAAGTTATTTAACTCGTTTGCCATGTCGGTTTCATCAGTAACAAGATAGTCTTTAACATTTAATCACACAATACAATTTTTTTTCTTGATAAGAAGTTCTAGAGTTTAGCGGGCGCTTCCTTCAGAACACTGCTAAGGGTTGTGAGACAAAAACCTTCTTGAAAATGTAAATTTTTCTTTCAATTTTTATTTTATTTGAGCACGTTTAGAGGTCCCATAAGTGTGAGTTCGCGTTTTGCGTTGCAACTTACGTTTTATTTTAATAATTTCTTTTTTATTCAAGGATTATTTCTTCTTGCGTTTGTCAGCTTGCTCCGTACATACTGTGCAATGCAAAATTGCAAATGTTTTAACATACTTCACTGTGTATGTAAGTCACGTTCCTCACAGAAATCATATCGAAGTGTTCTTTGAAGTAGTAAAGCACATCAACATCTCTCGCGTCGTTCTAACTTTTGCCAAAAGATTTTCTTACCCCACCATGTTCCGCGTTTTCATAAATTAAAAAAAAAACACATCAGTTTACAAGCAGAAAACCCAGTTAAAACTTCAACGGTGTAGCACCAAATTAGCGGACCAACAAGGACCAGGTCCAAAATTAATTGCGTCGGTTTCTTTTTTTTATTTTCAATCCTAGTCGGCGATGTTACTATCCTAGTCAGTTCTTTCGAAAACGAGCAGTTAAGCAACATCTCTGAATCACGTGCGTGTGCTCCCGCCGATTGAATTTTTCGCAGTCAATAGAAGGTCATTTAAAATCACCGGCCATGATTAATCCTACGCGACCATTACGAAAAGATCCACGAAAGTCGTATAATTGTTCAAGGAACACTGTTGAGGCATTAGGCGTTCTGTACACTTCTCCTAGAACAAGGATATTTAAGTAAACGTCAGTCTGAGACCACAAACATTCATTGTTAAAAAAGCTTGGTAGTAGGCACGCGCCTAATTCAGACTTTAGGTAAATCGCAACGCCACCACCACGTGCGAGTCTAACGTTTCGGTATATTTAGATTAGGGGGGGGGGGGAATGACTACGTTGTTCTGTATACATGAGTGCTGCCATGTTTTGGTTATTAGTGTGGCACGGGGATCAAAAAACAGAAGCATTGCATCAAAATCTGTAACATTTTTCATAACACTCTGGGCATTAAATGATACAAGTCGGAAGGTTATTTGCATTTAACCTCATTGAGCGTTGGGAACACGTTTCTTGCTGCTGCTTGGCAGTTTCAAGCGCTTTTGTCTGCTGTAATTCCACGTATACATTTCACCGTTTACATGAAGCCTATCATGAACCAGAAACATTTTAGCGTCCAATTCCTTGTCTGGCTGCGGAGATGCCCAGAGCCACTGTCGCGTTCGAATTGTTTCTTGCGACACATCATGTAGGAGAGAAACGTTACTTCCTTTCAGTTAAAGACAATTCGTAAGACCAGACATATTTCCACTGTGGTCTTGGAAGTGCAGTATGACTGGCCTTATTTGTTTCGGGAACATGCATACCAAGTTGATGCAGACGATCAAAACTGTTAACAGTAACCTTGAGAGTGATTTTGAAAATACTAATTATAGCTTTGTCTCTAAGCTCCTCTCCAGCTTTGTTAGGTTGCTCTCAAAATACCCAATATTACAAGGTTGTCGTTTCTGGACCAGACTTTGAGTTCAACAAACCTCCTCTCCTGTAGTTTGTTCGCTCTTTAGTGTCTGCAGTAAGTTGAAGCAGAGGAATGGTCCGTTCATTTTATTTTGCAGAGCATCTACGCATTTTTTTGTTTTATCCAGACATGTTAGGACATCTCTGACTAATTAACCTAAACTTAGCTGGTTCTCCTTCATCTCTCTTATTTCCTTCCGCATTTCAGATTGGCCAGCAAGAAGCTGGTCCAGTGATTCCTCGATGGTTGGTCCACGATGTTTCTCTAGATCTCAGGATTGTAAAAACAATGCAGGCATCAAGTCACGACACACTGACGCAACCCTTCTAAAAACAGTTTGTTGTTTTGATGACAGAAACAAATACCTATCGTGACTACGATAGCATTGTACGGGATATGTGTAACTGACCTTGACTGTGAAGGAGACAGGTATATTTAGCGACCGTGCCATCACGATGTCACATATTCCACTGAAGCCGACGAAATCGTTGTTGGCTTTTATGAAGCCGACGAAATCCTTGTTAGCTTAGTCACCTGCCGCGAGCGCAGGTGACCAAGAAGGCAGCTCGCTCGTTGCCTAACGGTTATCGCGCGTGCGTTCCACGCAGGAAGCAAGGGTTCGATTCATGGCAGCGGAGGCGCGTTTTTGTTGACTCTAACGTAATGTTCTGATAAATTCGAGAACCGCGTTGCTTGTTCGAGGTCCGAATGTTCTACACGTCGAACCTTCTACGCCGATTATTCCAGAAGCCCACACGTGAACATAAGGCGCTCCGCGTGGTGATCTGCAGTCAGTTTCGCCCCAGCGTTCGGCTCTGCTGTCACGCCGACTTCGACGCCCGCGACGCTCTCCTTTCATCTGTTCCCTTTTATTCTTGGGCACAAGTTCGCCCCATTAAACGTTTAGTTTCTTCAGTTATTATCGCCTCATCAATTGTCATTCGCGACATTTTGGTGGAGGTGCGGGATACCGCATGTCCGTGCAGCGCACCCCTCCAAGTTTCCGCAGTACAAGTCCGAACCCAAGCTCCGGAGGACCCGACGAAGACCAGATCGAGACCCGATCAAGTCGCCGCATCCAAGGTCTACACCCTGAACACGGACTTCTGCCACCCAGGACCAAGCAGCCAACAAGGCCGACGATGGACAACCAGCAGTCGCAGGTTCCGACCGCTTCTACCATCGTTTACCTGCCCGTCGCACCACGGACGGCTGCTCCGTTCCACGGCGAGCAGTACGAAGATGTCGAAGACTGGATCAAGTTGACCAGTGTTGCCGAATCGTGGGAAATCTCCCATATTGTGGGAAAAAGCATGACAGCTAGGGAAAAAGGGAAAACAGAATTTAAACACATGTAAAACGTGGGAAATATTTGTTAATAAGAAACTAACCTGAAATGTTGTCGTTTTCTTATCTACATCGAACAAGCGAAAGGAAGTGGCACTAGCTACTCGGACATTTTGCTGTTTTGAAGAGCCAATCTAATTCGCCACAACTTACATCATCATGCGCGTGCTGCCAGCCTGCCGGTACAGTGCTGCTGGTTTGCGCGATTTCCTCACCACTAGCTACACACATACATCCCCTGTCAGTGCGATAAATCATGCATCTCACAGTGGGTGGCGTTCCTTTCACATCACGAACACGAGCAGGCGATTTTAGTTTAGTTTAGTTAATGGTCCACTTGCCTTCATTTAGTTCCCCTGATTCATTCAACCAATGTTGAGCGCGGAAAAGAGAGGGAGGGGTACAGTTTGCCGAATGACAACTTCTGCATTTCGTAACTTACGCAATGCAAATTTCTACAAAACAAAAACACGAGGTGGTGCTGTATCTAAAGGTACTTGGCGTCATGCGTACGGTATCTTAAAAACCGCTTCTGCCACTAAAATGGTGTTGTGGGAAAAAAAGAGAATTTTCGCCGCTCGACGCGGGAAAATTCGAAGTGCCGATGCGGCAACACTGGGATCGACCAGTAGGAACGCGTTGCCCGCCACAATGGCTGGACAGATGAGCAGCTCCTGCACAACGTCTATTTTTCGCTCGAGGGGACTGCCAAGCAGTGGTACGAAAATCATGAATCCTCTTTGATATCGTGGGACATTTTCAAGAGCGAGCTGAAGGGCACATTTATCAACCACAACCGTCGAGAGAGAGCCGAGGGTCTACTGCGAACCAGAACCCAAGGCCCCAACGAGACCATCACCGGCTTCGTGGAGGACGTTCTGCGCCTGCGCGCCCGCACCGACCCTCGGGCCACAGAAGAAAAGAAGCTGCGAATCCTCATGCGGAGCGTGAGAGACGACATCTTCGGCGGCCTGTTCCGCAGCCCTCCGACAACAGTCCAAGATTTTGTCATCGGGGCAACGAACATCGAGCGTGCCCTGCAAGCCCAAGCCAGTCACTATCAGCGACTACCCGGCCTCGCTGCACTCCGGCCGTCTAGCAGCAACCCTGCCTCCAGCATCCCAGGCATTCGCGAGATCATTCGCGACGTCGTCCGGGAGGAGCTCCGAAAGGTGCTACCCGCCACTGACCGACCAGTTCGCTCTCCATCGCCGAGGTCGTGCGGAAGAGGTGAAGAGAGCCATTCAGCCAGAGGCTCCCGGAAGCGTAGCAGTCCCCGAAGAACCGACGCTAACTTACGCCGCAGTGGCCCGACGGCCACCGCCTCCTCCTCGCGCCTATGTAGCGCCGTCCCGACGTCAGTCTCGTGCACCGCAGCACGACCGACGCCACGACGACCAGGTCCAGTACGCCTGCCTGGCGCCCCGCGCACCCCGGAAGACCGACGTGTGGCGAACGCCCGACCGACGCCCTCTGTGCTTCCACTGCGGGGAGGCAGACAGCACCCACCGCCGATGCCCATACCGACGACTCGGGCTGTGCGGGTCCCACGCGAACGACCCGCATCCCCGTTATGGTGAACGCCCTCGGGAGATCGACGAGTACCTGCGACGACCACAGTCCCCCGAGGCTGAGTACCGCCAAGAGTCCCGGTCGCTGTCGCCACGACGTCCAGCCTCGCCGATGCACCGACCCCGACGTGAAAACTTGTCACCCCTCGCTCTTCGCCGGGGAAACTAGGCGCGGCAACCCCTGGAGGTTGAGATGCCGAAGACGACCGACGCCAAGTTCCTCCACGAACTTCGGAGGGCCCCCACTCAAACGCCACCAGAGACCGAAACAACGCTGCTGCAGCGGTAAAGAATAAGCTAAACATCGTTACCGACGGCCACGACGCGTCGGCTCTGGTCGACACCGGAGAAGGCTACTCCGTCCTGAGTGGGAGGCTCTCCCAACGCCTTCGGAAAGTGACGATGCCGTGGGATGGCCCACAGATACGGACCGCCGGGGGACATCTTATCACGCCAGTCGGAAGATGCACTGCTCGTGTCGCGATTCACAGAGAGACGTGTCCGGTAAAGTTCGTCGTTCTACGAAACTGTGCGAGAGACGTTATACACGAAATAGACTTCTTGTGCGAATACGGCGCCGTCATTGACCTGGAAGCCAACGAGTTGAGGCTGCGGAGACCTGTCGTAGTGCCCGAGGAACACAAACCTACGGCAGCCATGTGAGCTACAGTGCGTGTTCTCTCTGACCACGTGAATTTGCCACCACACTCGAGTGTACTTGTGCCTGTCGCGACCGAAAAGGACATCTGCGGAGTAGCATTGCTGGAAGGTAGCGTCAAACGGCTACTAGCAAAGGGATCGGCGTCGCAAGAGGCATCGCGGAGCTTCAGCACGGAAGCACTGTTGCACTCGTAACGAACTTCCGACAGGAGGCTCAGCACCTTACGAAAGGCACCGCCGTGGGTCACGCCGAGGAACTCCCTGACTCAGCCGGTATCGCCGGAGTATCAGAAGACCTATGTTCGTGGCCACAAGAGATAACGCCGCCGTCACAGTTTGACATCGATCCAACCCTGCCTACCTCAGAACAGAGAAAACTCTGACTTTCTCGCCGATTTTAGTGAGTGCTTCTCCACGTCGTCAAAGGTACGCTAAACGACGGTTGCGAAATATCGAATTGTTACTGATGACGACGCACTTCCCGTTCATCGATCGCCGTACCATGTTTCGGTGAAAGAGAGAGAAGTCATCCAGAAGCAAGTTGAAGAAATGCTCGACGACGCCATCATCCAGCCCTCAAACAGTCCGTGGGCTTCACCGGTAGTCCTGGTGAAAAATAAGGACGGGACTCCTCGGTTCTGCGTGGACTATTGTCGACTGAACGCCGTAACAAAAAAGGACGTCTACCCGCTGCCCCGCCTCTACGACAATCTGGACCTGCTACGCCACGCCCGATACTTTTCGTCGATGGACCTGAAGAGTGGGTAGTGGCAGATAAAGGACGACGAACGAGATCGTGAGAAGACTGCCTTTGTCACGCCGGACGGACTGTACGAATTTAAAGTGATGCCGTTTGGACTGTGCACAGCACCGGCGACCTTCCAGCGCGTAATGGATACCGTCCTTTCAGGCTTGAAATGTCAAAGCTGTCTCGTCTACCTCGATGACGTCGTAATATTCGCAAGCGACTTCGACGAGCTCCTGAGACGTCTGCGAACCATGCTACAGGCTATGCAGAATGCTGGACTGACACTCAAGCCGTCAAAATGTCAGTTCACTTACGACAAGCTTAAATTCTGGGGCCATGTCGTGAGTGCTCAGGGTGTAAGACCTGACCCGGCAAAAACATCCGCTGTCGTCGCATTTCCGAAGCCATCAGACAAGAAAGCCGTAAGAAAATTTCTTGGACTGTGCGCTTACTACAGACGTTTCGTTCGCGATTTCGCCAAGCTTTCTGCACCGCTCACGCATCTGACGAAGGACGACGTGAACTTCCAGTGGGGGGAGGAGCAAGAACAAGCGTTCAACGAACTGAAGGAAAGACTCCAGTCGCCCCCTATCCTCGGACACTTTAATCCAGCAGCGGAAACAGAAGTTCACACGGACGCCAGCAACGCCGGACTCGGCGCGGTACTCGCCCAAAGACAAGACGGAGCAGAGAGGGTGATCTCTTACGCAAGCCGGGCACTGCCAAAGGAAGAGAAAAATTACTTAACGACCGACAAGGAATGTCTCGCTGTCATCTGGGCGTTAACCAAGTTCCGACCGTACCTGTACGGGATCCCGTTCCGCGTTGTCACGGAACACCACGCTCTCTGTTGACTGGCCAACCTCAAGGACCCTTCAGAACGCCTCGCTCGCTTGAGTATCCGACTGCAAGAATTTGGCGTAACCATTGGGCATAAGTTTGGCAGCAAGCATAACGACGCCGACTGTTTTTCTAGGGCCCCAGTCGAATCTCCTTCCGACAGCACCGACGACGACGATGACTACCGTTTTCTCGGCACAGTTACAGTTTCCGACATGGGAGCACTTAAACGAGACGACCCGGAACATCGCTCCGTGATCCACCACCTCGAAGGTCAAGGAAGCTCAGTTCCGCGAGTCTTGGCCCGAGACTTGCCAAGCTTCGTTCTGCAGCGAGGCGTGCTCCTCAAGAAGAACTTCGGAACAAGCAACCCTGCCTTGCTGCTGGTTGTTCCGGCCAGCCTGCGAGAAGAAATCTTTCAAGCCTGCCACGAAGACCCGACGGCTGGACACCTCGGCTACAGCACGACGCTCACCCCGGATTCGTGACAAGTACTACTGGCCTAGACTAAAAAAACCGTCCATCTGTACACACGGTCCTGTCATGAGTGCCAACTACGTAAAAAGCCTTCGACGAAGCCAGCAGGACTTCTGCAGCCGATGTCTGCCCCAACTACGCCCTTCCAGCAGGTTGGAATGGATTTACTTGGCCGTTTTCCGCCGTCAGCGTCGGGAAACTGCTGGATAATCGTCGCCACGAAATATTTCACGCAGTACGAAGGGACGAAAGCCCTTCCATCGGGAACAGCGGTTGAAGTCGCCAAGTTTTTCGTCAAGTCCATCTCCTTCGACACGGCGCACCTGAAGTGCTGATTACAGATCGCGGGTCATCTTTCATTGCACTGCTGACACAAGAAGTTCTTCGGCTCAGTCACACCAGCCATCGACGAACTACCGCCTATTATCCACAAACCCACGGGCTAACGGAGCGGCTCAATAAGACGATCGCAAACATGATCTCCATCTACGTCGACGTAGAGCACAAGACATACGACGAGGTGTTGCCGTACGTCACGTTTGCGTACAACACAGCGGTTCAAGAAACCACGGGAATGACACCATTCCAACTAGTAGACGGCCGGACGGTTACCACGAGGCTCGACGCCATGCTGCCTCACGTGCCGGCCGACGATAGGAACGACGACGCTCAACTGATCTCGCAACGCGCGGCAGAAGCTCGTCAACTGGCAAGAATCAAGATTCATGAAAAACAGCGAGTCGACGCACGCCGGTTTAACCTTCGTCACCTGGATGTCCACTTTCGACCCGGAGACCGGGTATGGGTGTGGACACCGATACGGCGCCGCGGTCTCAGCGACAAGCTTCTGAAACGCTATTTCGGACCCTAGGAAATCATCCGACGCCTCGGCGATCTGAACTACGAAGTTCTACCCGACGGAACGCGCCCATCTCCAAGACGCCAGCCGACACCCGAGGTGGTGCACGTCGTCCGGCTCAAGCCGTGTTACGAGCGATAGAACTTTGAACTCTCGCCAAAGAGTGAACTGTTAACTGTGGCTCGCGACTCTGCTATCCTTTTGCTGTAGACCTGTGTTTTCGTTTTGTTCTGCATCGGGACGATGCACGCGAGCGCAGGTGACCAAAAAGGCAGCTCGCTCGTGGCCTAACGGTTATCGCGCGTGCATTCCACGTAGAAAGCCAGGGTTCGATTCCTGGCCGCGGAGGCGCGTTTTTGTTGAATTTAACGTAATTTTCTGGTAAATTCGAGAACAGTGTTGCTTCTTCGAGAATGTTCTACACGCCGAACCTTCTACGCCGATTATTCCAGAAGCCCACACGTGTACACAAGGCGCTCCGCGTGGCCATCTGCAGTCAGTTTCGCCCCAGCGTTCGACTGTGCTGTCGCGCCGACTTCGACGCCCGCAACGCTGTGCTTTCATGTGTTTCCTTTTATTTTTAAGCACAAGTTCGCCCCATTAAACGTTTAGTTTCCTCAGTTATTATCGCCTCATCAATTGTTATTCGCGACAATATGTAATTGACCTTGACTGTGAAGTAGACAGGTGTATTTAGCGACCGTGCCATCACGTTGTCACCAATTCCACTGAAGCTGACGAAATCGTTGTTGGCGTTTATAGGCAAACATTCGGATGCGACGCAAGGGTAGAACGTAGGTTTCGTAAAACTGTAGACCAGGGAGAGGCGACCACGTTCCGTCGAGTCACCATTGATGGCTTATTGATACGAAACCGTGCCGAAGCTCTCAGCGCCGAAGCTGTCGGCGCCGCCGCTTGCAATGTGGCACAGCAAGACCTGGACAGTAAAGAAGACAGACGTATTGAACGTCCGGTTCATTACCCGTCGTACCTGTCGAAAGCCGTCTTTCCCCCGTCTCTCTGGAGCAACCATGAGCGTGTTGTAGACGAGTTTCCTAACAACAAGGACAGCGTATAAGCTTGGAACCAGAGTATTCATATTTCGCTTGGGTTTCAGCATCCTGACCTGCACCGCTTCATTGGGGCATGGAAGACCGAACAAAGCCTCACCTAGCACAAGATTATCGATGGTCAAAGGGGATGATCCCCATCCGGTACAAAGTCGTACGTGAGAATCTCGCAGAAAACGGAAAGGCCTGGCCTAGTATTACACAGCCCCTTACTGACACGTTTTGGGCTTTCGCATCTGTACTGCTACCAAGCTATATCCAAAACAAGAGTGTATGTCAAGTAAACGATTTCTGTAGCAGTTCCACTAAACTCGTCAATTGCGATGTTCATTCTTCCTTTGGGTAAATAGAGTGCAAAATTTATATGGATATAATACGCTAGCGGATTAACAATCAATCAGTCTTTAAAACTTAGGAAAGAAAGTTAGCTTCATTAGCTTGCGATGGGAAGTTTTTATAGTATTGAACTTACTCAAAAAGCTATAAAAATAAAATAAAATGTAACGGCGCAGGTAAAAATATAATCACATAACGGTAGATAATAAAATATAACAACATACAGATGTTCTGCTGAACGTGTAGGAGCAGTTACTTAATTTAAGCGCAAGCTGCTACTAATGTGCACTAAAGCAAAAAAAGAAAGGATCAGCATTCCGTGACGCGCGTGATGTATTGTTGCTGTGCTGTTCTGTCGCGTGCTGCTTTGTAACGTTGCTCATCTATTCCGGCTGCTCTTTTCATGCCCGGTTGTTTTGTCGCGTGCTATTTTGATGCGTACTGTTTTGCCGTTGTGCTGTGTTGATGCGGTGCTATTTTGAAGCGTGCTGTTTTGTCCTTTGCGCATGACGCTAGAGCAACGGTTCAGAAGCTGCGAGCAGCTTAATGGCGCCTGGAAAAATGCGTGGCTTTTTCACAGCGTTCCCATCATTTTAATGTTTACAAAATCGTAAACATGCATACTACATTTATTTACAGCTGAGTGCCTGCACGTTTGTCGTTTTGGAATGCGAACCAACACGCAACATTCGCACTCACACTGAAAATAGCAGTCCGAAAGCCGTTTGCTTGAAAGGTACATACTACCACGTGACTAAGCATATTGTGACTAAATTTTCTTAACGGTGATAACCCCTGGAGAATAGGAACAGAGGGGACGATGAACACAAACAAATCTAAAAACAAAAAACAGAGTTAATTGGCTGGTGCGCGACAGACAAAATCCGCCTGGTCCTGGCGTCGAACCAGGGACCTCTCCATTTCCAGTGGAGCGCTCTACCAACGGTGCTAACCAGGATCTAGACGTCCGTGGAGCAACCGGGTTTTACCAACTTGCACCAGTCTAACACCACTAAGCGTGAACGGCTTGCATTTTAGGGTTACGATTATATTAGAAGAAAATGCAAAGGTGCAGCAACCTGGACAAAAAATAATGATAATAATACCTGTAGAAGCGGAACGAACACCAATCTCCAAACACAGCTGGGTGACAGGTGACATCTGTTTAAACCTGTTTGCTGCACTGACGTCTAACGCCTGGTTTGCTCAGTTGGTAGAGCGCTCCACTGGAAATGTAGAGGTCCCTGGTTTGATGCTCAGAGCAGGCGGATTTTTTCAGTCGCGCACAAGTCACCTAGCTGTGTTTGAAAAATTGTGTGTTGTCCTTTTTCCCCTTTGATCCCCTTCTCCAAGGATTACTATCGATATTCTTGTCGAGCTTACAGCGTATTTGCACTAATTGCATTATCATCAAAATTTGATTATTTGTCTTTGGGAAGCTCTGCAAGATGTGATTTGACGATGTGCGGTATCAGAGAGAAAATTAGCATTTCAATCTCAAGTTCAGGTTTCAGATAAGTTGCCAATGTACTTTCAAGAACACAGTTTCGCAAATACAAAATAAAAAGTACTAAAACATTTTTACTTTAAGAAACTTAATGGAAACTGCGCTTTAATTTGGTAACGTTATTGTGTGTTTTTTTAGCAGATCCTGTCTTGGAATAGCACCACGTAAGAACCCTTCTCTAGATAAAAGTTCACATTTCCCAGCTCCTTAGAAGAACAGTCTTTTGCTGGACCGAATTCGAGGCTGATAATAATGCGGAAGTAAAGAGAAAACAATTTACGACTTTCTTAGAAACTGGTCAGCGATGAAAAGAAGGAAATGATGGGAGAACTATATTTCTGAAATGTAAGATATGCCGTGTTTCGATCGGTTTTATACTTGCTAAGCCATTTCTCTTACGCTTGTTCAGGACCAATTTAGACAATACCGAAATACAGAGGTTTTTGTTCAGCTGAGGATGGAAAGTACCAAATAGTTTATGAAATAAAAAGCGCATGAGAACAAAGAAACTTATCAGAAGCCTGTCACCACTTACCGACTCGTTAAAACCTCCGATGGCAGTGTTGTCGATTTTTTGTTTTCATTCTTAAGTGTTCAGTTTTTTTTTGTTCTATTGCATTCTGTGTAGTCGCTTTTAGTTTATATACTTGGGTGTTTCTTTATCAAGGTGATCGATGAACATGTCCTGCGTTTATTTATGGCGAGTCAAATTTAAGTTTCGATTTTTCTCGCCGATAAAAAGGCAGACAAGCCATAGCTACTTGTGAAAAACTAAATAGTGGACCTGGCCAGCAAATTGGGTGCTAATCAGACGTTACAAATCGGACAAACTTTCTCTTCTTTGTCATATAACATTCTATGTGCCACTCGTTAGTAAGAGAAAATGAGGCAGCACAGGTTAGTCTGTTATTTTGTGTTAAAAAAAACACACTTTTATTTGATGTTTCTCCGAAGTTTCGCAATCCGGTTTCAAAGTTCCTGACATCGCTTCATAGTTGTTGCGGTAGTTTAAAGAGCGCCGGAATCCGGTGTAGCCTAGCGGTGGTATTTTCAGCACCCAAGAGATTAAACAAAAGTGTTCAGTGGCGAACGTGCGAGTGGAAAAGTTATCATAAGGTAAGTGCAAAAAGATATGCCCGAAGGCTTTCGTAAGATGCTGTAAGGGGTGTTTTGTGCAAACTTGCAATCTCGTGTGAACGTGTTATGTCGAGCACACTGGAAGGTGTTTAAGTTATAAGTTCAGACAGCATGAACACCCTCTTGCAGCCGCGGTCGGAGGGCCCCACCGGTTACACTGTCAAGCGTGTAAGTGTAAACCGTCCTTCGGTGATGCTTCAGCTTTATGGAGAATTCAATAATAGAATGACGAGAGAACTGCTCGACGCTTTTCACATTGTCACTGTTTGGAATCAGTGCGTACGTAAAGCACTTTTGTAAAAATAATAAGATTTTTTTTTTATAACGAGAGTGAGATGTGTCCACGTTTTGTTGCGACGGCTATAGGAATGAAGGGCAAGGGGTTTAACACATGCGTGACTTATAGTGTCTTTTTTTTAATATTTCACCCTTCCTGTTTCAATAACAAAAAGCTTTAGTTGGGAGTCAGCGTTCGTCCTATTTGCGCGGTTTTCTGCTCCGTCCGTGTTTTCTTTGAACTGTTCCTACATTAAGAGCCTAAAAAACTTATGTATGTATGTATGTCCAGGTAAATACGTTTTCAATTAAAAAGATCGCGTTTTTTTTTTAATAATGAAAAATCGCACTTTGTCCTTTTTTGGTATTCGCAAGGCGACAGTTAAAAGAATAGCCGCACGGTCTCGTTATATGTGCTTCAGTATACACCAGACTCATTTAGAAACAGTAATCGATTTTTGTCACACTGCACAGGGAAAATAAACGTGGCTCATACATTTCCATTTCTTTCAACGGTGCTTTCTATTCCATGCGACCACCACCTCAGAAAGTGTATTGTTCGAATTCACCGCTTGTGACCGACGGCTGACACATTTTCGCTGAGGTAGTCCGTCCGTAATAGAAACCATGTTAGTTATTGCATCACATAGCATCCCTAAATTACAATAATGTAGTCGTGCCTCTTTCGAGGGCGTGATTGCTTCTCGCCCATATCCCTTCAATCGGATGCCAGTCGGTATGCCTCTAGCGGCTGCCCCAGTCATTTTCTCACCGGTTTCAGTTCAGTTGATGTGAACGCCCCCGACTCAACTCTATAATCTAGAGTCGCCATTAGACGCATAGTGACGCATTGAATTGAATAATTATTCCTGTCCTCTTTGTGATCGTCTCATTTGCGTCCTCGTGCTCTTCGCGCTGTTTTTTTTTTTTTTATCATCATTAACTATGTCGAAAGCCCTTGTCACAATTGAGGGACAAGCCGCAGCAACCGACACATGGCAAACTCACCACAGCGTCGCATGCACACAAAGGTATCTTCCGGTGGCTTGCATTTACTTGAACTTACATCTATTACTAGCACTGTGGAGACTGGAATCGCATCTGACTGGTGTGTTCTCCGCGTCCTGAGAAGTTGCTCTATATTTCGGCCTGATGATGTCATAAAATTGTCAAACTGCCGCCGGCCGCTATCCCGGTGGACTTACAGCAGCCATGGTGGATGTGGCACCCATCAGTTTTGCTGCAGGTGGCTCTTCAGCTTTGTAGTGAACGGTAGCTTCAGCGGCTAGAAGTTGGTATTCCGTGGTGATAGTGACACTCATGTTTACTTGCACGTTTTGCGGGGAGGTTTAGCACCGACCCCGAGGGTCGCGACATCCAACATGACAAGTCGGCTTTTGTGACGTCAGTTTTGCCACTTCGGGGCTCTTCTGATGAATGGACGGGTTAGGACGCTCAAAATACCAGTCGGAAAATTCGTTCCAGAAGCAAGATTTACCAGTCTGCCATATGTACCTTGACGTGCATGCTGCCCGTGAGGGAAGTTCGTCGTCTTCTATTTTTGCTTTTTTCGCTCTAGTTTAACTTCAGAAGAATCGTAACGTGTTACTATACTTTCTGGCCAACCTAATCTCACTGGTAATTGGAAAAGTAACGCAAAGCTCTCTCTATGATTGCAATTTTGGTTCATGGAATTAGCAGTTTCTTCTTGATCCCTCAAATCTTGATAAGTCGATTTAAACTTCGCGGGTGACGGGTAGCCTTATACATGTCTTTATTGAATACCGAGCTTTCATTATCCACACACCAGTAAAACATTCGTAAATCTTCGCACCGCTACCACTTGAGGCTTCGGTGCTTGACGGCACTGAAAAATAACGGTTTCTTTCTTTAAATACTTAAGAACTCCGATACCATTGTAAGAATTAGGTACAAAACGGGCGTGTAGGTAACAGTGATTAAACTTGAGGAAGATACACAAAAAGGGGGGGACGGACAACGAAGTCTTCGTTGTCCGTCCCCCCTTTTTGTGTATTTCCTCATGTTTAATCATTGTAAGAACTTTCTGGGGATCAGCATGCTTGTTAAGTGGCCTGCGGGCACAGCGCAAAACACGCTTATATTGGCAAGGAACGGCTTCAGGACGATGATGCTGCACAGCAATCTTGGCGCGACTGGATTTAAAACGACTCTTTCGAAGCTTCCAAAATATGAATGTACCGAAATCTTATTCATGGCACAAAATACCGATCACCCAATCACGTTCTAAGGTTTTGTCGTCGGTATGTTAGTCTATGTTTGCGCCTGGATAGCAGGCAGGGAAGGAAATGAAACAACTTTCCTAAGAACCAGTGACTTCAGGACAACGCTTTGTGGCATTCCAATTGTGATTCGAGATTTGGGAGTGTATATGGATCCTGTATTTAATTTAAATCACCATGTCACTGCTATAACGAATGCATTTTTAAAGTCTTGGAAGCCCTTAAACGTGTAACACGTAATTATTCTAATTAACATTGCTTTTTACATTTGCGTTGCTCACTCGTGCGTGAATACGCCTCGCTGATGTGCAATTTTATAGCAGTTACAAAATCATGTATCATTGAGCGTATTCAAAGCAAATTCAATTGTGCACTTTATGATCGCTACTTTTATTTAGACTTACTAAGTTTTGCCAGAACATGCAGTCTGATGAAACTGTATACACTGCATAAAAGAATAATGAGATATGATTTCAAATTTCTGCAGAAGGTCGCGAATGGAACAATTGATTCATCTGTATTACTTAGTTGCATTTACTTGCGCGTTCTTTGGATTTCTCGCAGATGGAATTCAATGATTTATTCTTCTGATTTGCATAAAGCTGAGCACATGCCACAGCTGGAATTAACGTAAAACCATTGTGAACAAATTGCTGCAATCAGCAGCCTTGATATTTGTATGACGCACGTAGATTTAGAGATTCTTTTGTTTATACTGTGTTGTTCTAAAGTTGTTCTTCCTACTCGCTTTTTTATTGTGCTGTTACATACTAATCTGGAAAGTTCACCACTAAAGAGGATTTGTGATGTTTGTGGGCTACTAAAAATGAATGAATGAATGAATGAATGAATCAAAAATAGAAGAGTCAGCGTCCACAGCTTCGGTTCCCGCTCAGATCACTCGATGCCGCAGGCTTCCAATAGCTACGACGGTTTCCAAGCATTTCATTAAACACCACGTTGTCGAACGCCATTTTATACGATAATGGACGATTCATTGAACGCCGTTTGGTAAAATGCCGCTTGCCGAACCGCTGACGGCCGCCGCATTTAATGATTTTTTTTTTGTATTGCTATTATCGTTTCTATACAGCTCATTACGGCGTATTATAAAAACTCGCAGAAAGCTTGGTAAAATTAGGGCAAAGACAAGGAAGGAAAAACTTAGTTTTAAGTTTTTTCTTGCTTAATATTTCCTTCCTTTGTCCTTCTCTCACTTAGTATTAAACTGGCATTTAATACTAAGTGAGAGAAAGACAGAGGAGTACGGACCTTTCAAATATAAAAAAGGCACGTATAAAATAACATGACAAATTGTCAGTGAAAGAGGGTGCGGAAGAGGAAGAGAAATAACAAAAAAGAAAGAGACGAGAAAAAAAAAGAACGGGGAAGAAAAGGGGTTAAGGTCTAAGTTCGATGGTTGGCCACGGTGTCCAAAACAACAGCGCCCTCCAGGACACCAGGGAAACCTTTGTTTGGGATTTGAATGGCGAACACAGTTTCCGGTGACAATGTCAACAGTTCTTTGCTTTCTATCGCCTGAGTCGCATCCAAACTAGCCCTTCAGATAATTTTAATACGCAGAAAGCCTCCAACCACACGGGTTGTTTTTTTTTTTTTCAGTGTATTGGCGACTTTTAATTATTGTCAACTCCCTCCCTGTGTTCTTGAAGGATGACGGGTACTGACACCTTCCGGTGCGGACGTGTAACGCTGACTCTCGCATTGATGTCGTTTTTCAGTCCGAAGTTCGTTTCTTTGGGTTTTCTGCAATCAGCCTTTGAGCAGCTTAATTTAAAAATCATCCTGACACATCACGACTAGACACGGATAAAAAGGGAGACTAGATAACACTAACATAAACTAACAACTCTCTTGTTTTTCATTAGGAAGGACAAAAAACTTAAATACACAACCCCTTAATCAGGATGGAATCGTACCGGCGCAACAAGTTCCTCGGTGTCACCGGCTTTTTTGTAAATGCGTCATTCCACGATCTGAAAAATCCACCTGACTATCTAATAATATTAACGTAGCCTGAGAGACGCATGGTTGATCCTTCTTTTTTATGTGCGCCTCAACCATCTCTCGAGCGTATTGTTTGCTATGTGTTTTTAAGAGATGACAGTCTTTTCTAGGAGCGGCTTAAAGGTCTCAGGTCTCTTAAAGGTCTTAAAGTCTCAGCATCGTAATGCTGAGTTGAAACGAGCGGTTTCTTTAAAATCAGATAGGTGCGCTGTTTGGTGGATTTTGAGTAATTGACCGTCTGCCCGACGTTTACTATTCCACACGAGAAAGGTATCTTGTATACCCCCTCCTTCGTCCATGGTACGCACTTGATGTGGTTTTATGCCGCAGCCTCTTTCCCCAGGCGCTTTTTTCTTGCTCACAGTCTTGTTCACTGCGGTGCAAATCCCGCTTAAGTCGTTCAGTGCCGAAAACACCACACCTACCACATATCTATAGGCAGCCCTTTGAAACGCTCGCGGCATGCGGTTAACATAAAAATAACTGTCACTTTTGTTTTTGTTTTTACCTTACCTGGTACCCTCCACCGAGTGTCTCACTCGATGCATTTTACTATTTTATCCGCAGGCCGAGGCGAGTACCGACTCCGGGAACCCGGATCGGTGTCTTCTTATTCTGACGACCTGGGTTGTCGCGCTGTTTCAAGATGAATACGTTCCAGCTCGCCCAAGTAACCGCTCTGTTTAACGAAAAAATATGTATCGACCCAAAAACCTACCGATTTTTTTGTTCATTTTATATGAAAGCACAATGGGACACTTCCTTAACCGTAGAACTAAATTATTCAAATAAAAATGGCGATTATGGATGTGTCACCTACTTAATTCCTACTAAAAAAGTTTTGTCCCACGAAATTAAAAGTAAAGTTAATTGGAATTAAGAACATTTTAAACTACGCGGGAACACTCCAACACTGCTTAAAAGGGCTTTAAAATGAGGCGTTGAATTGGCCAATTTTCAAAGGTCGGCCTTCAATAAAACGGTCTTTACGTGACAAGTTTGATCAAGTGCCCCATCTGAAGCTTTGACTGCCATGCCAAAGAAAGTTGTCCGTGATTAATAATGCATTTGGACATATATATCAAGGATTCAAAGTGTACCACTCCCACCTTAACATGACTGTCATAATTCATAAAATACATACGTCCATTGATGGTAATCACTTGCCGCAGTAGTTGTGTCTTCTAATGCTGTGCTTGCTCTGGCTGCAAGCTTCTACAGGCCTCCGGTGTTCTGCATTCGTGAGTAGAATGTTCAGAGGTACTAGACTCGGTCGTCAAAGATCGTCAAAAAGGCATTTGCGCTAACGTCAGCACACGAGAAGACTTCGTTTTTCGAAATAACATTTTGGCACATTGCAATTACTGTTTATCGCATTTCCTAGTACTGAACGAGCCCAAGAGCATACGAGTGGAGAATACACTTATGAAAGCATCACCTTGCGAAGATGGTAAAAAATAAAATAATCCGGCCCTCGTCCCGACTGCTTCGCGCTTGGGTATTGGTGGTCTCCTGGGGTGCAGAAACGGCCGGAATCACTCAGACCACACCTGCAACGTCATTTTGTAAGCCTTGCTTAGTTCATGCAAAAGCAAAATGCACGGTGTTACGAAATTCAACACTTAAAAAATGTCATTAATAGATTCATTTCTATGCATATTTCTGTAGTCTATAGCATTTAATACCATTTAAGGACACATCAAGTTATGCGAAAATGGTTGAGTTTAATATTTGAATATATACACATTATGCTGTTAATTGTTTTCGAATGCGTGATGCTTTTTATGTTTATTTATGTTGTTTGGTGTTAAATACTTTGAAGTTCAGTCGTGTTACCTAATTAGACCTGCATGGTTGTCGAATTTCGCCTCTGCCCTCTTCGGATGGCAATTTCAGAAATAAGGAGTGCCAAGTGTGGCCGACAATATTGTCACAAATGACGATTGGTGAGGCGGCGAATTAGTGGGAAACTGAACGTTTAATGAGGCGAACTTTTCCTCGAAACAAAACAGAAGAAGGTTAGCGACACAGGCATCGATGTTGGCGAAACAACAGGTTCAGGCGTTGAACATGACTGATACCGGCTCGCAGTGCGTTGTCCTGTTTGTTCCCTTGTCACTTTCTGGAAGATTGGGCGTATAACGTTCTGCGCGTAGTACATTCGTACCTCGATCAGACGACAAGGTTTTTGAAGTTACGAGAATGCTAATTTAAAAGAATATTTAAAAAAGGACTCGTCGCTCGCAGGAATCGAACCCGGGGCCTCCGCACGAAAACTGAGCACGATAACATCTCGGCCACGCACTTTTTTAATTCTTTATTGCCAACTTAGGCGTCAACAAAAATGTTACAATAATGATAACAACACTCACATAACTCACTCTGCGACTAACAGGACATGGCTAAAAGTACTTCAATTGTGCAACACCTTCCAGTGCAGATACCCAATCAGGAACCTCGGGCGGAGCCTTCCGCATTTCTTTCCTTTGTCGAACAGATTCTCCAAAGTACTCATGAACCGGACGGACATATACATCTGCATGACGGACAGCTATGCGAGATATCTATATGCTACGTGGGCCCAGGAGCATGACGATGTCATACAGTACACCGTTTTCATTATATCGAAGTATTTATCGCACAGAGTGGAGATAAGAAGAGAAGAAAAAAAAGTTCAACTCACAACTCTGTTTACTCGCAAAAAAATAAAAAAATAAAACCAAATTATGTGCCGCAAACTCCTACATCTACCACCAGCCCATGAATGACATTGGCGCGTTCATCCAGGCTATAGTGGGCCCTTCATTGTATGTTGAAGGAATTATCTTTCCTTCTTTGACAGGGTCACAGATTCTCACAGAGGACGCGGAAATCCTCCAGTACCTCGCAGGTCAATTTGTCTTTGTTCCTCCCCAAGATGTTAGTCTCGCCGAATAATGGTCTGCATGTACACTCCCTACAATGGATTGTAAGATTTCTGCATTTCTGCCCACTGTAGCCTTCAAGGAATAATCATGCTCACGGAGTCGATCTTTGAGGCATCTCCCGTTTGGCCTATGTAGCTAGTGCCACACAAAAGTGCTACCTTATATACGACGCCCGAAGCGGATTGAAGAAATTCCTTTGCATGATTCTTGGTGCACTCGTGTTTTGTGGTACCCTCAACATGCTCACTCCATGGCAAATTTGACTAATTTGTTTCGGTGCTGAAAAAAACTACTGTGAGCCAAAAAGCGTGCCTAGTTTTTTTCCTTCTTTTTTATGGGACATTTTGTGCAGGTACGGTATTACGACTGGCCTTGTTTTCTCGACACCGGTCTCACTGGTTTGGATGCCTTTTGCCTTCTTCCCCAGAGCGTTTGCCACATCAGCCAATAGGGCTGACAAATAGCCGGCTTTTCTTAGACTCTCTACTTGCATACTGAAGCTGGATGCCATAGCTTGAAGACAGGACTTTTTTTGTGCCAAGCCCAGACACGTTAGAGTTATGCCCGTCTTAGTGAGTTTTGAGTGGGCTGAGCCATAGTCAAGAATGCCTTTCGTGGATCGTGGGCAGTACGACCAACGAAAATGGGTGTCACCCAGGTGGAGCGAAAGGTCAAGAAACTGAAGTACCTTTTCTTTTTTGTTGGGGGGGGGGGGGGCACCTTATATGGAAGCCTAATGCCACATCCGTACTCAGCAGAGGTCGCCATTATGTCTTCAACTTCGATGTCCATATGTCCGCTATCTTCAAGAATCACCATGAAGTCATCAACATAGCGGACGACCTTGTTCACTTTTTTTATTCCAAACGCGCTTTCTATGGCACAGTCCACTGCTCCCAAGTAGATGTCACTAAGGACTGGGGTGGCGCAGGAACCGATGCATACTTTTGACTTCTGGAGACAGCACCCATCAGGACACCGAACCATCATAAACATCAGGTAGAAATGTAGCAGCTCCATAAAGTTACCAATAGGTGCCCCGCTGGTATTTCGGAAAGCGAGATCTCCATTTGCTTCCATAAAATTCATCACCGAGGTCAATAGCTGGTCTTGTGGTAGGGAGTAAAAAAATTCTCCACATCAATTTTTGAATGCCGTTTTCTTCGCAGGACCCCCTAACTAGAGATATTCCACTATCTTCTCAGGGTTGACAACCCAGAAGTGGTCCCTAATACTAAAAGCGGACAGTTGTTTTTGAAGATAGGTAGCAACTTGCTTTTGCCACGATCCCTTTTCTGTGACAATGGCTATAAATGGGCAATCCTCTTAGTGTTTCTATACGCTGAAGAAGACATCCAGATGTAAGTGCTCCGCTTTTCCAACTCTTGCTGCTAACTGGGCTAACGCTAGCCGCTCCCACATGCTTTTTGCTTTATCTCGAGTTTTCCTCAGCGCGACTTGCACCGGTCTAAAATGTTTCTCTAGAGCTGCCATGGCCCTTTCGTTGTACAGACCATCTGGTAACACTACAAATTGTCCTTCCTTATCAGATAACGGGACGCATAATCCATTAGTGATCATATATTGTACCAAGGGCCTAAACGCTCCCACTGATCCTCTTTTTTTGTGGAGCCCGAAGGTTATCCACGCACTCAAAAATGCACTTGGTTGGACCTCCTCTACTTTCTTGTATTGAATTCTCTTGGCTAGTATGACCAACTCCAGTGGGCTAATGACTGGTTCGAAGCAAAGCTGTGGACTGACCTCCAACCGCTTGCCAATATCCGGTTGAATCTTTACATCCCCCAGGGTTGTGAAGCTGAAGTTGTGAGCTGTAAAGTTTGAAGAAAGGTTGAGAAGTTATGAAGTGAAGGTGAAGTGAAGCAGAAGTAAGGAGTATATATGTTCGGTTCCTGCGTCGCCTCTGTCCTTAGTGCCAACAACCTGGGAGCAGTGAACTGGGCCATAGAAAGTGCGCTTGGATGCAAATAAGTGAACAAGGTCGCCCGCTATGTTGATGACTTCCTGGTATTTTTTAAAGATGGCGGACGTATTGACAAACAAGTAGCTGACCTTATGGAGACCTTTGCTGAGTACGAAGGTGGCGTAAGGCTTACATTTAAAGTGCCCCCCCCCCCCCCGGCCAGAAAAAAAAGTACTTCAGTTTTTGGATTTTTCGCTCCACCTGGATGACACCCATGTTTTTTGGTCGTACTGCCCACGATCCAAGAAAGGCATTCTAGACTATGGCTTGGCCCACTCAAAACCAATCAAGAGGGGCATAGCTCTAACGCGTCTGGGATCGGCCCTAAAAAAGTCCTGTCTTCATACTATGGCATCCAGCTGCAGTATGCAAGTAGACAGTCTAGGAAAAGCGGCTATTCGTCAGCCATATTGGCTGATGGGGCAAACGCTCTGGTAAAGAAGGCAAAAGGCTTCCAGACCATCCAGACCAGTGTCGAGAAAACAAGGCCAGTGGTAATACCGCGCCTGCACAGGATGTCCTATAATTAAAAAAAAAGAAAATGCCGCAGACCACTAGGGATACAGAGTAATTGTTTCTTAGCACCGCAAAAAAATTGTCAAATTTGCCCTAGAGTTAATGCGCATGCTAAGCGTACCACACAACAGCAAGTGCACCAAGAAGCAAGTAAACAAATTCCTTCCAGGCGCCTCGGGCGTCGTATATAAATACCTCTTTCGTGTGGCAAGAGCTACGTAGGTCAAACGGGCAGATGCCTCAAGTGACCGACTCCAGGAGCATGATTACTCCTTGAAGGCAACAGTGGGCGGAAATCTTCAAATCTATTTCAGGGAGTGCACATGCAGACCATTAATCGGCGAGACCAAAATATTGGGGAAGAACAAAGACAAATTAACCCGCGAGGTACTGAAGGCCTTCCTACATCCTCCGTGAGGACAGGGATTGTATTAGTGTAGAATTCGTAACGCTGCGAAACAAGGAAAGGGAATTCCTTCAACAAACAATGAAGGGCCCACACGAGCCTCGATAAACGAGCCACTATCATTCACAGGACTGGGGGTAAATTCACAAGTCCACGGCGGATAATTTTTTTTCTTTATTTTCGTGTCAGTAAAGATAGTTGCGAGTGGCGCTCATTTTGCCCTGTACTTCTTCTGCTCTGTGCGCTAAATACCTCAATATGTTAGACTGCCAACTAGCCCAGATGTCAACTTTACTACGTTTTTATTTTCTATGGCTAAGAACCTAATACAGAGGCTGTATCTTTTTTCAGCGTTTGTTGTAGTACATCCCAAAAGAAAACACCATCTCAATATTCCAGAAGTACGTGCTCTAACTGTCCCTGGGTTTTCACACAAGAGACATTTTACACTCTATGTTACAAACATACCCTTGTGTTCAATCGAAGGTTAAAGTGACAAAAACAACCAGGTGCAATTTAAAAGAAAAACAAAATACGTGTTAACACCCGGTGGGACTGACATTCTCTTCACGCGCTGAAGGACGTTCTGCCCCGAGAATAACGAGTATAGGGATATGTACAGCGGGACGGGGAAGACAACATCAACAAAGCTCGATACAATTGCTTCCGAGTTACACCACCTATATACGTTTAAAAAAAATATGTGCTGAGAAACCGTGTGTCTTGAAACACCTCGGAAAAACGCCCATGAATCCGTCCAATAAAAATACTCTGAGAAGACACAACAATAAATGAAAAGGCTCTACCTAGGCGCACCTGACACATTCCGCGCAAAAATGGATCACTCACGTCATGGAGAAAAATAAAACGATTTACAACCTGTCTCAAAAAGAGACGCGCCAATGATAGGCCCGCACACGCACGCGCCGAAAGAGGTTAGTCCAGCTTGATCGTTCCGAGGACGATCCCCAAATAAATACAACAAAAATACGGTGCAGTTTTCGTACGTTGATACGCGAGCAATGCAGTACCTGCATCACGTACAACAGCTTACAGACAAATAACAAATTGCACACTGTGGCACGATCGAACATCGACAAAACTCTCCCTTTTTACTTTTCCGCATTTTGGCATAAATCAACATCCTGCAGCCGCCACTACTCGGCCACCCACCCTCTCACTCGACGACGCGCGTGGCAATATTAACAAAAAAAAATGAAAATCCCGGAAAGAGAAACACTAGGTATTTTTGATAGCGAGGAAGAAAGCTGGCGGAGCTGCGTTTACCAGACAAATAAAAAGTACTGTAACTTAGTTGACGAAAATCTATTCTAATAAGGTCGAACCCAATGGTAATCATACATGGTCTGCCTGGACTACCCCAGGCACAGGCGCTGTAGGATTCAAACTCTTCTCGTGCACCGTCCCGCTTCGAGATGGACTCGCTTAGTGCCTGTGATGATTTCTAATCTACGTCCCGCCAGACCTCATCAGTTTAACCTCTGCAGCATTGATGTCCTTTTTTGACTGGCCCCCACTGCACACCTGTCTGGTTCCTACCCCAAACTCAAATTCCTTCCAACACTGGGAGGAGGACTGATGCACCACTTGCATATGTTACCCCCCCCCCCCCCCTTCCGCTTTGGTCGCTGAAATAAAACTGACACCCCCAAAAATGGTTATTTTAAATTTTCCAGGCGATTTATTCTCGCGTAACCACACATCCCAACCAATATTTTACTGCAGAGTCGCGTATAGTTTCATAAATCGAAAAATCTAAACTGATCTTAACCAAAACACGGAGCACGTAGGACCATGGCCGGAAGTGGCGCGGCGACACCCGACCGCATTTTTTTTCTCCGCTTCTCCGGTGTGTTAAGTAGGCGACGATAATGTTGAGTGCACTGCTTGTCACGATATTGTATCGCATTTGTATCCCCTCAGGCTCGATGTTCCGCGTCTCAATATCTATTGGTCAGTATCACGAATGACTGTTCCGAAGTAGCGGCCCCAGGCCCGTTAAAACGTTAGTCTGTTGTGGGCCACCATTCTGTCGTCCTGCGCGAGGAACATCGACATATGTAGAATGACGTGTATACGTACTTTCTGTGATCAGTGCAAACATTTTTTTTTTCAATCAATGCCTTTGCTGTTTCTTGGAGGCCAAAATTTTGTTTATGTTCTTTTATATATTTATTTATTTTTGAATGTCTGCCTTGGATGCCACATGACTTTGAAAATATTTGGTAAACATTGTTTGAAAGCTTCATGATCTCGAAAAAAATTACACCATCTTCCCGAGGGGAACCATGGGGTGATGCGGAGCATCGGGGTGGTGCTGACGCTTGCTTGCGCCAACCCACTAACTGACGGGACTGTTGCTTCCATCACACTTCATCGGAAGAACGGAGTGAAGTGGAGTCAACAGCGGTGAACTGATGTAGCTCGAGTAACTTTAAAAGTCTAATCAGACCGCACGGTAAGGCGGCGCAAAATGCCGTAACAGCGCTTGCAGGTTTCCTCGTCGAGACCGGGCTGGCCGGCGAGATGTAGGGTGCAACGGACGCGAGCGGTCGGGAAATGCTAGCAGACGACAGCCGCGGAGTTGCGGGGAAAGCTCACCCCACTAGAAAGCCTGGCGTGGCGCTGTGACCCGCGCGCCGAAAACTTTCCTCCTTTCCCTCCTCCGGGGAAACACGGTTTCACCTCAGACCCCGCCCCGGTCACGTGATGGGGAACGCGCGCAGCGCGCTACCGCTCACACTTGAAGGAGAGGAGACTAGTGGAGGAGAGTTGCGCATGCGTAGTGTGAGTGCGGACTACGACGCCGCGGGACACTAGACCCGAGCAAGAGATGCTCCGCATCTAAAACAAAGAGCACGACTAAAACTAGCTAATTCTCAACCGGCTGTTTTTGGAGGAAAGCAAATTAATTTCCAGCTGCAAATTATGTTCTGACAATTGGGCTCTTATAGGTCGTGTTCACATCAAAACCTCGTCGAGCATAAATACTCTGTCAGTGCCCATCTAAATAAGTGCACTCTGATGCAGTGAACGTTTGACAACAAGCAGTGAATTGGTGTATGACCCCTCAACGTATAATAATAAGTAGAAATAGGCAAGCCCTTTTTTACTCCTGATATTCCGGTACATATTATCCCTTTTTTGGGCAAAAAAAAATTTGACATGAAAGTTTTTCAACGAACATTTTAGCTTCCTGGCCTTCGTCAAAAAATTTAGACTGTCAATTACAAAACAAAAATTGTGACCTTTTTAGTGCTCTTTCAAAACTGTCGATAAAACTGTCTTAAGACTGTGCGTGTAAAAGCATTTGTGGTTGGGCAAGTTGGCACATTCTAGATTTGAAAGCGGCAGAAAGGAAGGACATCTGGACGAAATGAACAACACAATGCGCTACTATACTGAATGTTTATGTGGAAAAGACGAATAAATGTACATTCCCAAACGAACAAGTCGGTCACAATCAAACTTCTCGCGAGACGAATTCAAATTCCTCATCTGATAAAAGGATAGACGATGTGCTGATGGATGCTTCATCGCCCTTCACCCTGATTTTAAATGCCTCGAAGATTTCTCTTTCTGTTTTTTTTTTTTTTTTAAACCATCCCAAAATCTAAATGTTATCCAGTACAGGAGAACATGGGCACCTGTCACAATGAACGGCCAAATTTCCCGGGTGTGACCGCCTCACAAAAATGTCATGGTCTCTGGCCCCCTCATTTAGGAATATCCCTTTCTGCCATATGTCTACGTGTTTATATAGAGTTCACATTTTCCTATTATATAGTTGCCTGTTTGTATATTATATTTAATATATATATATATATATATATATATATATATATATATATATATATATATATATATATATATATATATATATACATATAATATATATATGTATTTATACATATATATATATACAACGGGCATGGTGGCGGGAGGCCGAAGGCGTGGGTATATAACAGGGAAGAAAAAAAAACCTTGGTGAAAACAGCAACAACAGACGATTTAATCTTCGACGTTTCGGCCGGAGTCCGGCCTTCGTCAGGAAGAACTTTCACAGATTAACGCGGGTGGTATTTATACAACGCTACGGTCGAGTCCAAGTTTCGAAAACGGCGGGATGACGGTTAGAGTTTACAAAGAAGCGTAGGAGGAGTTCCAGATGGGCAAATGTTTATACAATGCTACGGTTGGGTCCACATTTCGGCGGGATGACGGTTGGGGCTTTCGTGAAAGCTCCTACCGTCATCCAGCCCTTGTCTGAAAGCGTTATCATAAGCAATGGCGGGAGTGGCAGCATATGCGCGAGGCTGATAGAAAACAATGTGGCGGGAAGGGTTGTTTCTGCGGGGTTTCAAGTTAAACATTGAAGGTATTCATATTTTCCTTCGCTCAATTATTACATCACTTAAAACGTCATCAATAAAAAATATCTCAAGCTTATTGTGTTTTAGTACTGCATTGCTCGCATTAGAAAAAATAAAGCTCGGAATTTAACTGCACTTTACGGTGCAAATAACTTCAGAGAGAATATCGTCTGTAGCGTTTTTTTCTAATTTCGTGAATTACATATTTAATTTTCAAGGGTTTAAATATACAACTGGCGAAAATATAAAAGCAACATATTTTCATTCCGATTTAATTTATCTTCGATCGAGTTGTACTAGTTAATTTATGTCAATTTGATAGAAACAATTTCGGCGTTTTGTTTTTCCGTGACCTACTGCCTATGATAAGATCTATTTGTGAAAAAAACGTGGAATGCTGCAAGTGTCCAGTAATTCCCAGTTTCATCGTGATGTTTCCTTAGATTCACAGTTCACGCATTTTCTACCATCCGAATTCCTCAGCAAGTGAAGACCGCATGAGATACTGGTCCGGATGAAGATGATGATTATTATGATGAAAATGATTAGTGTAAGGTAAGTTGAACAGCGTCAACTAACGCCATATTGGGTCAAACGCAAGCTTTTCAAGCAACCCTAGTTGAATTTGAGAAGTAGTGAAAAGTTACTGCGAGTGTAAATATCCAACTTCATTTAAAAGTCACAAATTCAATTTTACTAAACGTCATTCACCAATTAAAAAAATATATGAAATGTAAAGTAATTTCCAATAAGTTCTAGAAAACAAATATTGGCCTTGAGCAACTAAACATCAGCGGTGCCATAAAATATGCAGGACAGTCTGCCCGTTCCTGTAATCTCATGAAGTTTCACGTCTTCTCTACATAGCGAGTACATATGAGTCACACTGAACTGAAATGTTTGTAAGTGGCACACGAGGACCTCAAAAAAGTGTTCTTTATGAGAGGAACTCTCCCACACCCCAGAGGGAGGTTTCATGACATGAAGTTTGTTGCCAATTTGCATGTCGCAATCCAGCTGCCAGGATTTGATAGTTGGCGTTCTAAATAATGGATTTGAGATCCTTGTGGGACAGGCTGTAAGAGGCTTGAATTGATTCCTTCGAAGCGGCAGAGAGCTCCTTTGTTTTCTGATTACCAGGTATACCCACATAGCTGGGCACCCAGCAGAGTTTGATGTCATGTCCAAGTTGATGGGCGTTATTTATATATATTCGCTCGCGCTGCACTGAAAATTATTATTACCAGCTAAAAAGAAGTGATTGTGAAGGCACTCTGAGAGACGACAAACAGAAATTGGTTGCACTATATTATTGTATGCTAAGTGGTGGGAGGCTAACAAAGTACCATGCAATTTAGCCGTGAAAACACTTGTAATTTAATTAAATTTAACGGTTTTTAATGCAATTGAATAAATTGCACAACCTAGAAAGTTGGAGCTTTTAGCCTTTTCAGTATAAACATGAATGTAGCCTGCATATTTCTGATCTAAGTCAGCGAATTTCTGCTGGACAATGAGCGGAAAAACTATCATCCTATTGAACGTCGCGAGGTAATGGCTGTGCAGAGGTACTCCAAAAAGTATTTCGAAATGCAAAAACTGAGGTACACATCGCGACACTGTTAGCGCGAACACGACATCGGCGCATTTTCGCATTTTACTTCTCAATTGTATTATTGAGCACTAAGGTTTATCGCTTACTTTATAGAACTAAATGAGCTCTTTCCGTAGCAATAATAACTTGGATGACATCCCTTGGTTTCAAAGAGAAAAACTGGAAAAACCAGCGATCGCTTGTTCGCGCTAACAGTGTCGCGCTCTGTACATGTATTTTAAAGCCAAATTAAAAATACTGCGATGCACGTGTATTCTTGATGACGGAATGTCCCTGATATACTTCTGCAAAACTGTAAGAAAGTATTCCGAAATACAGACACTGGTACACACGAATATACGCGTTTTTCCCCAAACAGAGGCGTGGGGTGAGGGTGCATTTCGCGGCGAATGCGAATTGTGGTCACAGAATTCCTATCATTATATCAGGTTACTCAACTTTACTTACCTCAAACTCGTTATCCCTTCAGAACCATAAAATTTCGAATGCAGCGAGAAAAATAAAACCATTTTTGACTCCAGTTTTCCAGTGGAGACGAACAACCGTTTGTCGTGCTTGACAAATATGCTGACATAACTGATTATTGCCCCTTCTCCACTCACCTCCTTTAAAGCATTTGCGCCGCTAGAGCGAAAAGTGCAGAGGGCTTTCTGGGGAAAGATTATCCAGCTATTATTTTTTTAAAGTGACTGTTCTTTGAACTAGCTTTGTTTTTTTTTTTCTTGTATTATTGTCTATTGTGGTGACTGTTTGTGATATATCACGACTCCAGGCTTCTTTAATGTAGAGAAGGCTATGTGCAGGATTCATAATACAAATTAAAAAACTCCTTGAGCCAAAAATAGTTTTTATCGTATAAAAGGGACAGTTAAGAATAGCCAACGAACGTAACGAGATACATAATCCTGGAAGAACACTGCTTTACAAACGATACATTGAAACTACAACTGCATTTTTTAAACATATATCAATACAGAGATGCACATACACGAAAATAGTTCCATGATACCACCGCAATACTTCCCAGCCCTGTTAGCGACCAGTCACAATATAGATGCATAAAGTCCCATGAGGCAACTCATTAATTATTCAGCAGCGCCAAGCAACCCCAGTAAGATGATGATGAAGGGTTGTTGTCATACTTTTAAACACGAAAACAAAAAGGCCATAAAATACGGTGTTTCATTTTCACTTTGTCACTTTATTACCTTAAAGACCCTTTTAAGGGGTCCTTTCAGGTAATGAAGTGAAATGAAGTCAAGTTTATTTTCAAAAAGACGGGAGGACCTCCACATTTGAAAGGCAAAGACGGGATGGTCTGGATGACTCTAGAGCTTATTAGCATAGCAGTGGTAAAGATATTGCCTTTTTCTTTCAAGTAACATTTCGACGGGGTCTCAGCGTATAAGCTAGGCACGGGATATGTGCGAAATGTACCAATAGCAAGTGTGAACATCAAGTGACTAACAGGGTTTAACATCTTTAGGAAAGACTGCCTTGCTGATCCACAAACCAGGCTGCCGTAATCTAGGCGATGCTGTGTTAAGGAAGTGTAAAGCAGCAAGACGCACCGTCGGCCTGATCATCAGGACATTTGTGAAAGCACTTTGAGGATGACGGAGGTACGTATACATTTTTGTTATAACTCCGAATGTGAGGTACAAATATTAGTGTTCTATCAAACATGGCACCTAAAATTTGTGTGTCTGCTTTACTGAGAGAGACGTGATGTTTAAAAGTTTAAATTCAGAATATAATATAAACATAACAAACGGCGCAGTGTAAAAAGAAGCATGCTGTCAATCTAGGAGAAAACCTGAAACCGTTTTCGTGTCCCAGTTTGCACATTCTATTGATTGGAAGTTGCAGCTACCACTCACTACTGGAAAAGTAGCAAGAAAAAACCAAAAACTGCACATCGTCTACATATACTGAATAATAAACTTAATAAACTTTGGGTGGTATCTACATATCCAATCCATTATTTTGACTGCAAGAAGGCTGACACTTGAAGAGTACTTTCTTAAACAAACACATATAATGACGTGGTGCACATTTTGACCAGGAGGGTTCGTCTCGCCGAAAACTTCGAATGCAGTTGAAGAAGCGGCCCCAAACACCGTAGTTATACAAAACGTTAAGCATCCCTTACCAAAACGTCGTGTCCTATGCCTTCTTGGAATACAGCAAATACCGAAACACGGTGGCGAGTATGAAAAAGCGCTTCGAAAATAAGGTTTCTAGCCGTACTAGGTGGTCGGCCGTAGAACGTCCTCCTCGGAAGCCACACTCATTAACATTAAATATATTTTCTACCTCTAGAAAATGTACGACACGTCGAGTAATGACTTGCTCATAGGTTTCTCCCACGCAGCTTGTAAGAGCAGTGGAGCGGTAGTTCGTTGTTAAAAAGGGATCCTTTCTGTTTTTCACCAAATGTATTTTGTGTGCCCTTTTCCAACACCAAGGAAAAGAAAAAAAACAATCATTCTGCAAACAATTTAAGAAAGCAAATAAACTGCTCAAAGATTAAGCTGACAATCGCTTTAGCATTCCATAAAAAATACTCTCTTGTCCATGTGACGAATTCTTCTTTACGTCAAGTGCTACCTCCAGATCACATAGTGTAAATTGACCTGTTGCATTCTGTATTATGAGCACAAGACCTAGCAACTGGCTGATTGACTCTTACCGAAAGGAACTTCTTAAAATATTGCCTGCAGTTATTCGAACTAGAGATGCCCTAAAAATTCTCAGCGGGAACTTTGGCTTGTTTCTTTAAAGATTATGAAAACAGAAAAAGGTAGATCTGAAAGTTCTGGTAGTCATCTCTCTTCTTTATATTCCGGTCTCACACTTCTTTTGCCGAGACAAGACACTTCGTGCGAGAGAGGCACTTAATCCAGAAAACTCTCGTGGCCTGTTTGTTTTCCTGTTGTGCGAGTTGGTCATTCTTTAATTTAATAGAATGTGGTTTTGAATAGTGGGGTATGGCAGACTACTGACCATGCATGTTCTGGTCCTTCCGAGTGACTGTGTGTACTTCGTTGTCCGCCAAAGGTCTGCAACTCCTCGCTAGGATTTCTGAGGTTCGTGGTATGCTACACGAAGCAGCATTTATGATTCATTCCTTCACGTAAGCTGTAGCATCGTTAGGAGATATATTGCAAAAACATGGAGGGATCAAACACGTTTTGTAATTTAAAAACACCTCAATCACCCTTTTCCAGCTTGTACCTTGCAAGGCGCTTTGACATTGATTGAAGTGCGTTCTAAAGAATTAAAACTGATCACAGTAAAGTAGTGCGTTCTAAAGAATTAAAACTGATCACAGTAAAAACGGCTCTTTAAAACCTGACATGAAAAGCATAAGAGTAAATGTGATGAAATTTAAAACAGATTGTGTCATCGGCAGCACTAAGAATGTGGGCTAAATTTTGTTTAAAATGAAGAGTTTGGGTTATAATAAAAGACGTTCAACAATTCCACCTCAGGAATCCTAGCGATTACTCAACAAAGTGAGATGAGAATAAAATTTCCAAAAATTAAAAAAGGTATCAGTGAGCTGGTCTACGAGTCCTTGCAGTTCATTGAGCTGCCGTGGAACATTTTGTGAGAGATACAATGAAACGACAGTTATCAGGCGATTCGAGAAGTATACGAACTGGAAGAGCCTCCAGTGGAGTCTAGCGAGAAATTTCACCACAGGCAACTACACTCTGCACTGCCATTGCTACGCCTGTAATAAGGGTTGAAAAAAACGCGATTTGCCTATAAACTGATGACGACGCAACACTTTCGTGTTGAAGTCATTCAAAAGGGTCTCTTGGAAGCATTTTGCGGGACGGGAAAATCGCTTAAAAGCACAAATTCACGTTATCTGTTACGGAGAAGGCCCCGGCAGTTCAACTGCATGATGTCTACCTTTTTTGCCATTACTATGTTAAGCAAAAACAATATAGAATTTAAAAAAAGAGAAAACGAATACAGCATTTACTAATAAGTTTGACGAGCGTGCTGGAATAATACGGGATACGAAGAAAGCAAAATACAAACAGGGGACAAAGACAAAATGTACAAGCTTTCAATTCACATTTATTCCAAGCGCAGCAGAACTCCGCCGTCAGGCACATCAGCTGGTACAGGCGCGGAAAAGCGGAAGTAGATGGAAAGGAGACGAACAACCGCGAAACCAAGGAGGAGACAGAGCGGCCGACCGTACGTGCAATGACATCAACAAAAAGCCAAAATCATGCGACTGAAATAAACCAGACCATCATCCCCTCCGCCGCCAACCGCCTTGCTGATCCTACGCCGGAACCTTCAGCGGCCTCCGCTTCATCCCCGTGAACGTCCACTCCCCACCTCCTCCACGGCGCTCGCACGCACCTAGATCCCCATTAGTGTAACTCAACACACCCGCGCAACCGTGTTATGGCTACCCTCAGAGCCTTTAACCTCCCTCCCCGCCCCAACGCCCCCCACGCCCCGTGCCTCCCTCCCCCTCTTTACTTAGCCGCCTCGCTTGCTCCGCGCCGAACTATACATATATACAAGAAGTTTATAAACCACTAACCCTTGTCTGAGCGCGATGGTACTATCCCCGGTCGCAGAAAATGTGTCGCCAGGTTGTGGCAGGATATCGTCATTTTAAACGCCTCAATAACCATCCTACCATATCGTTCCTGGTATACCCCAATGATAGTTGTGCTTTCGAATTTCGGAACACCTGTGCTGCAGTATTTTGTGTGGACAACAATGGGGTGAAGCGAGCCCTCGGCTGGCGTACTAAACTCCCCTTCATGCTCATAAAGGTGATCATTGGCGCACCATCCCGTGCGGTCGATGTATTCCGCGCCACACTGTAGGGGGACCGAACGATAAATTTGTGTAGCTCACAGGACGTACGGTGTGCCATGTTTTTTGCACACCGTGGCGAAGGACCGCCTACGTTTACTAGCGTACACATTGACCGCTTTTATTGCTGCATCTACATGCAACTCTGGTCCCGTATTGTGCTGCCAGCGACCGAATGCGGTGCGATACGCTATGCATGTATAGCATCCCAACATTCCCACCACGTGGTAGGGCCAGCGTTAAGCCGTGAGCTTTCTTTCCTTGGAGCCGCTGCATGGTGGGATGAAAAAGAGCATGTCTACAAGGTAATCAGCCCTGCACAGTCGTTCGAACTGAGTACGTGTGCCCTGTGCCCTATGGCGGGAACACGATTTCACTCGGGCCGAGGAAATGAAAGATTTTATTATTCCGACCTTGACCGACCTTGAATGAGAGCTGCAGAATACAAGCAAGGGCTTCAGTGATCGCTGTTGCTATGCCCATCAGATCCCCGTAGGTGTCAACGTCAGTCACATGTCTAAGAATTGCAGGCCTTTATCTGGGTGGTCCTCTCTCTTAAAGTTGAGGCCGGCCGGCTTGTGTAAGCTCCAGAACTCATCTGGCATTCCGCTTTCTGGATTCCTCCAGCGTATCCGGCTTTATCTGCCGGTATACCATAATTCAACAAAAAGTCAGAATTTTAGTTAAAAAATCACGAGTCAGCACTGGGTACCTCGCTCTACTTCTGGTCGAGCTATTCCGTATACTTGCCATTCAGAGATAGGGCGAATGATGAAGAACTTGAGAGTGTAGTAAGCTGGTTACTTGGGCGAGTTAGTAATGCTTGATTATGGTTAGAATTGCGCACAAATAGAAAGGAACAAAGGAGAGAGAAGAGACAAGTGCAAACTCACAAATCGATGTATTGAAGGAAGAGAAAATAAGAACAGCCCGCAGTATCAGGCTCGGGCCGAGGCTACACTGGCACCGGAGCACCCGAGCACGCGGAGGACTCACAACATCAACCACATTCATACGTTTGCGCGAAGGCGATTTTCTTGCAGGTTAATGCCACAGAAGGTTGGCTGACAGAACGCTCGCCTAGGCGGAGTATACTAAAAACTTCAAAACGTTCCCTAGTGTGTGATTTTGTAGGAATCTGCATACTATCGGAATTTTTTTTTATAGATGGTGTACGCTTACGTGCTTGAGAATGCCGGGGTAAATGACCCTTGACAGTGGAATTTAGAGACAAATTGTGTTCCCTTAAAAGGTCATTAGCACACCGTCCTGTTTGTCCTACGTAGGATTCACCGCTTGTAAGGTCAATGTGTCAAACCACACTGGTTGCACAAGGCACATAAGGGTGGACGTGTTTTGTGCTGCACCTGTGGTTTGTAATATTTTCTACCTTTTCTCTAACCTTAGAAGAAATTTGACCCGTTTGTGGAAGGCTGAATTCACTAAGGGGACTCCGTTCATTTCAGCTACCTGTTTATGCTCTGTTTTTCACATAAGGATAGCCTATTTTGTATTCCCTGTTTATGCAGATAAAGGTAGCCTAATGGCTATTCTTATGTGCCCTGTTTAACCAGTGTAATTTGTAACATTCCCCTTTCATATGGTAAATCCTACGTAGGACAAAAAGGGCGGTGCGTTAATGACCGGTTAAGGGAACACAATCTTTCTCTAAATTACACAGTGGGGGGTCACCTACCCCTGCATTGTGAAACGTTCAAGTGTACACAATCTTTACAAAAAAAACTCCATCATTGGCATATTCTACAAAAAATACACTAGGCAAATTAGTGAAGCTTTTTGTATGCTCCGCCTAGGCGAGCTTTGTGTTAGCCAACCTTCTGTGGCATTAACCGAGAAAGAAATCACCTCTCTGCAACCGTATGAGTGTGGTTTGTGTTGTGTGCCTTCCGCGTGCTCGGCTACCCCAATGCCAGTGTGACCTCGGCCCAAACTGATACTGCAGGCTGTTCTTTTTTTTTTCCTTCAGTACATCCTATTGTAAGTTTGCGCTTGGCTCTTCTCTCTCCGCTGTTTCTTTCAATTTGTGCGCAATTTTAACCATGCTCCAATTTGAGAGCACCGCGCCCGGTTCTTGGGTTATGCGCTGTGAGGATGACAACCTTGTAATTCCTCCCATTGCTACTTCGGCCGAAAAACCGTCGCCCTGCTTCCTTGGAGCGCTGGGTGGCATCCCCTTTAAGAGAAAGGACCCCACGGATAAAGGGCTGTAATTCTTAGACATCCGACTGATGTTGACTTTCACAGAGATCTGATGGTCATCCCAAAAGGGATCAGTGAAGCTCGTTCTTCTTTTTATAGCGCTAAATCGAGGTATGTCAATTTGAGAAAAAGCAAATTTATCATCTCCTCGCACCTTACGAAACTGTGTGTCCACTCTTTATCACTGAGTCCACGTACTCAACTCAAACTCCTGCGCAGAGCTGGTTACCCTGTAGACATGCTCTTTTCCCTCATGCAGAGGCTCCGAGGAAACAGATATCACGGCTTGTCGAAGGTCCTACCACGTGGTACCACGGTCGGGATCCCGTACATGTACAGCGTATCGCACCACGTTCAGTCACTAGCAGCCCGATATGGGACCAGAGTTGCATTTAGATGCAGCTTTATTCATCGCTCCATGCGTAAACAAGTAAACAGAGGCGGTCATTCGCCAGTGTGAAAAAAAAAAGAAGCATGGCACACCATACATACCTGCGCCAAACAAAAAGGTTTTTTCGAACCCACTACAATGTGGCGCGGAACACATGGGCCAAGCGGGACCGTGCGTGAATGAACGCCTCCGTGAGCATCAATTGGATGGTAAGCCACCAGCTGAGGGTTCGCTTCACCCTATTGTAGTCCGCACTAAAGGCTGGAACACGTTTGCTCCGAAACTTAGAAACACGTACAACGATCATGGGAGGACGCCAAGGATGATGTTACAGAGAGGGGATTGAGACGGTTAAAATGAGGATATCCGGCCACAACGTGGCGACAGCTTCCATCACTCTATCGAGACCGGAGGTTGATCTCCTTTGGCCGGAGATCAACCTCCGGCCAAAGGAGGCCAAAGGAGATCAACCTCCGGCCAAAGGAGGTATAAACGCTTTGTTTATATATATTGTTCGCCGCGGAGCTTGCGCGGGGGCTAATGGGGGGGGGGGGGGAGGGGAGGTCGAGGGCTTCGAGGTCTGTTACAAAACTGTCGCGGCGGTGGTGATGACATACGCTTGCGGGAGTGTATGTGCGTGCGCGCACCGCACGGGCCGAAAGGTGGAGGGTGCGTTCGTGGTGGCTAAACGCCGGCCGCTGCATGTGACCGCGAAAGAACAGCAAGGGAGCTAACGGCGCGGGTATGATGATCTGTTCTTTTGTCAGTCCCATGCTCTTGGCTTGGCGTCTCTGTCATTGCACGTACAGTCGGCCGCTTTGTTTTCTTGTTTTCGCAGTTTAGCACGTTCTTTCCATATGCTTCCCTTTTTGTAATCCGTTCCCACCCGATGTTTTTGTAGTCGGAGTTCTCCTGGCTTCAAATAATTGTTAATAAAAACTGAAAGCTCGTACACGTTTGTCTCTGCCCCCTGTATCTGTTTTGCTTTCTTCGTATCAGCATTTACTACGATTTAAAATGTATTTTTATACATAGATCGTTTTTTTGTCTAGGACACTTTCTGCCTCAAAGTTGAGTCACTTCTGGCAGAAATAGAATACTCTGAACCTGAAAAGTGTTTCTCCTCGTCGAATTCATCCCACCCTCATGCATGGGTTCTTCGGTTGCCGCTGTCAGCTAACCCCTGGGGTTCGGATGCCTCGGCGGCTCACCAGGCTTCCTCGAGGCAAAGGTTTGGAGTGGCTGGCTTCGGCACCGGGAGGACAACACAGCAGCAGAACTGAGGGTTTGTCATCCCTTGCTCTGGGATGGATGCTGGCTTGTCAAAATCCTCCCTGTGTTAGGGATGCTGTGCCACTGACACCTGTTTCCGCTCATTTCGATGGGGACATCGATAAGACACAGAAGCCGTCCGTAGACGTATGCATCCCGGCGAACGCCATCACTGGTCGTGCACGTACCCTACCTGCGTCGTCAGGCATATCAACCTTTCGCAGGGAAGGAAAGTCGCATCTTTGCCTCAAGATTTGGCATGATATATTTTTAATAATTTTTAATATAAGTATTTCATGTTTATGCTCCAAGAGTGGGCATGCTCGAGAGTACGCAGGATGGGGACAATATCAGTTTACTTATTTGGCATAAAGTTTACACACATTAGCTACATGCTCTTTACCACATAACTTGGCACAAGCACCAGCTCCCCTACAGCTACGTCACCCAAGACTAGCCGAACCCTAGGCAGTTAAAGCACCACGGAGGTTTCTGAACTTAGGTTTGGACACGGAACTGGAAATAGCCTGCCTTTACAGTGGTTGAAACAGTTTTAAATTCGAAGTTCGAGATAACCTGCTTAGTTTTACGTTCTGCGCCATCACGACGAACGATAAAAGGACACGCTCCACCATATACGTTGCTAGTGATACCCTCGACAAGCTCTCACTCTGTGGTGTCATACAAGTCATCATCAATATTTATCCTTTTGACAGTGTTCAGCCTATTGTGAGGAGTTACACTAACTTTGTAATCTGAAACTGACTTCAGGGCTAGTAGTGCTTCACTTTACTTTTTTGTTTGCCTCAACAAGCAGGTCGCCTGATGCCATTTTTGTAGCTAAACTATGCGCAGGCAACAGCTTCGAGTACTTTATACAATAAAAATAGGTAGAGTTCAGTAGGTGGCTTTTCGCCCTCAAAAAAGAAACATTAAAAATTAAAAAAAAAGGTTAGGAGACTTTGTAGCAATGTCAAAGATTTTAGTTTGATCTTTCTTTAGAGCTGGATCAAGAGGTTTTACCTTAGAAACCATAACAAATAAGAGAAATTCGGTGCCTTGGAGCACCGCCCGCAACGGTGACCAACAGTAGGGTATTAGTTGAGCCATAAGAAAAAGTGCTTTGCTGACAACCGTACAGTACCAATACCACTTAGAGCGCGATACTCATTTGTGGTTGCACGGACAAGCCGTGCTTTCAACCAAGGCTCTCCCTTGTCGCCTAAGCACGTGAAAAACGGAAAAAAGGAAACCTTAGCAAAATCAGAAACAGGTGGAGGCTAAAGAAAAGAAGAAGAAAAGGAGTAGAAGATGTAATGAATGAATCATCTTCACTGGCATTACCAGGACACCTTTGAATAAGATGACTGGCCGAAGTGGTGCAAAGACAGGCGTGAATGACTGAAACCAATGGTTCGGGGTCCGTGGTGGCGCCTCTCATCAAATTCATTAAAATCATTTGAGGGGCTAGTTGGGTAAACATCACTTAAAAATAGCGTTCTTTCTTCCTTTGTCCTTGCGCTATTTTTTGTGATCTCATCAAATACCTTCAAGCGTAGGTGCCCACTGTGGGGATACAGGTTCGGAAATACCACTCACACATACGATGGGGCGAAACGTATTTCGAGGACATCCCTCCTACGAAATGGGTGCTTAAAACGACAAAGTGTAAGACGAAAATCAAATACGTCCCATCGGCATTGATATATGTAGACGTTACTGTAAATAAGAAACCAAGAAGCAAGACGGCGAAAACGTTAGAAAAATCTGTCCGTGCGACGTTATCCTTTACTTATTGTTTTCAGACCGAGTAAAAAAATTAAAAAGCACGGGCTCTACCGTTTCTGTTCTTCATCATCCAGATGCAACATCCTTGCTTTGACTAATCTCCAGCAAGCAAACTGTTTGCGCTAGACTCTCTATGGACGTGCCTTTTTGCTGTTTCACGAGAAAGGCAAGACCTTCCAATCAGCTCCGCGGTACATCTCCACAATGTTCCCCAGTTTGCAAAACAATTTGTTAGCTCAATAAATTTACACTATGACTACATCGTGCATTTCCAGGCAGCTGGTATTTGTGACGGGGTATCGATGAGCTGACTCTGACGCCAACAGGTACTCAGACTTTGATCGTTTCCAAAATAACCATCCATGCTTCTTTTTCGATACTGGAATTTGCGAGCCATCTTTGTGTGTGTCACCCATCCTGGGCGGTCATTGGATAAGCTTGTTAGAACTGTAAAATTTTGTTCTATTAGGAAATGTGCTGATGTGATGACTGATGGCTCGCTTCCTCCCGACTCCCTAGTATGTATATGCCAGTGGCCATAAGTTTAACATTGCTTCCATCTCTGCAAGGGTAGCCGTCAGTGCTTCGAAGCATAGGCTGCTTCTCATGCAGCACAGACACGTTGAAAAGACGTCAAAAGTCTGAACGTCAGGTCCCTTCGACGTAATATGCAAAGGCTAATGTCTGAAAAAAAGGGTGAATTTTACGTCGACATAACGTCCCACTTAACGACCTTAGGACGTCGAGTGCACGTCAGAATTGGACGGGAACTCAAGGGATAACTTTATATCAACCTTGGCACAATGTCCCATTTAATGTCATAAAGCGTCGAGTGTACGTCTAAACTGAACGGGATGTCAATTGAGAACGTCATATTAACTATAACATATTGTCCCATTTAACGACATAAAATGTCGAGCACCCGTCTGTGATAACGTCATGTCAACGTTGAAATAACGTCTCATTTAACGACAATAAAACGTCGAGCATATGTCTAGACTGAACGAGATGTCAATTTATAACGGTCTCAACCTGGGTCACCGTGGAACTATGGAGTCAACCGGATCTGGCTTCGTTGCTCGAAGGTATGTTCGCGAAAGCATGTATATTAGAACGGAATAGACCGTTTGCTAAAACCCCCATGCACCCCGGCCTGCAATATAGGAATCATCGGAACGGTGTTCATTCAGCTCTCCAGTAATCGGTAATTTCGACCACTTCCATGGTTACACAGTTTTGGGTGTATTTCGGAGTCAGCCTAAACAAGCGTTCTATAGTGCCCAAGGACCTGTCACATCAATTTAAGATTTCTCGTGAATGATAACATTTCCGATACTGTGCATGCTGTCCACTCTTCAACCTGGCTCAGCTGCAGAGATCTCTTACATTATTGTCATTCTCTTACAGCTTCAAAGACGTTGGTATTAAGTTAGAATCGCTAAAAATGCTGACATTGACGAGAAATTTTAAAGGTGATAGGAGAGCACCTTGAGCTCTATAAGGCGCTTGTTTAGGGTGATCAAGGTGGTCGCTCAGACATTGTTGGGACGTCTCGTGCTCCACGTTCAAAGAACATCCCGGAGAAAACGTAGACCTGACGTCTATTATTGCCAATGACGTCAAGGTGTTGCTCATACATTGTTGGGACGTCTAGCGCTCAAAGTTCGAAGAACCTCCCGAAAAAACGTAGAGCTGACGTCGAATAATCTCGATGACGTCAGGTGGTGCTCACAAGATTGTTGAGACGTCTTGTGCTCGACGTTCAATTAACTTCCCGGGGAAAACATAGAACTGACGTCAATTAATGTCGAAGACGTCAAGGTGTTGCTCAGGACATTTTATGGTGTCTCATGCTGGACGTTCAAATAACTTTCCCAAGAAAACGTAGAACTGACATCGATTAATATCGAAGACGTCAAGGTGTTTCTTAGGACATTTTCATGACGTCTCGTGCTCGACATTCAAAGAACTTCTCATACAAGGCATCGAACAGATGTCAATTACTGTTGAAGACGTCGAGGTGAAGCTTATGACGTTGTCACTATGTCGCGTGTTTCACGTTGTCGGAACCTTTCATGGGGACGTAGCGATGCCGTCGATAAGAAGTTTGTTAAAGACTTCGACGTCGCCCAACGTCTAGGACCTTATTTCGATGCCATCTCGACGTCTTGTGCTGCCTGGGTTCTGCCTAACGCTTTCTTAAGTGTTGTGTTGAAAGGTCGGACGAGCCTCTTCCACCATCCAACCTTCCATGGAGATTCTTTCACGATAAACTTACAGTTGATTCTGTGTTCTACAATGTAGTATTTGAATACATCTTGCTCCCCAGGCAGCACAGACTCATTGGAAAAACGTCGAAAGAAAGTGGATGACGTCAGGAACCACACGTCGAAAGAATGTCTAAAGTCTGAACGTCAGGTCCCTTCGACGTATTATGGAAAGGCTAATGTCTGGAAAAAAAGCGTGGATTTTACGTCGACATAACGTCCCACTTAACGACCTTGGAAGGTCGAGTGCACGTCTGAAATGGACGCGAAGTTAATTGATTACGTTATATCAACATTAAAACAATGTCCCATCTATCCACCATAAAACGTAGAATATACGTCTATACTGAACGGAATGTCAATTGAGAACGTCATAATAAAGATATCATAACGTCCCAATTAACGACATAAAATGTCGAGCGTGCATCTGTGATAACGTTATGTCAACGTCGAAATAAGGTCCCATTTAACGACCATAAAACACCGAGCATACGTCGAGACTGAACGGGATGTTAATTGATAACAGTCTCGATTTGGGTCAATGTAGAACAATGTAGTCAACCGAATCTGGCTTTGTTGCTCGAAGGTATGTTCGCGAAAGCATGTATATTCGGACGGAATAGACCATTTGCTTAATTCCCGAAACGCCCCGGCCCGCACTCCAAGAATCATGGGAATGGTGTTCCTTCAGCTCCCTGGTGATCGGTAATTTTAGCCACTTCCACGGATACACAGACTTGGGTGTAATTCGGAGTCATCCTAAACAAGCGTCCTGTAGTACCCAAGGACCTGCCATATCACTTTTAAGATTTCTCGCCAATGGCAGCGTTTTCGATACTGTGCATGCTGCCCACCCTTCAACCTGGCTCAGCTGCAGAAATCTCTTACATTATTATCATTCTCGTACAGCTTCAAAGACGCTGATATTACGTTAGAAATGCTAAAAATACTATAAACAGCCCCGCTGACTTCGAGCTAAGTCCTGGTTTTTGCTGTTATGAATTCTCGGCTTTTTGAGTCATTCCTGCTAAAGCAACAATCACGAGAATGCTATTATTGTAAGAGATTTCTGCAGCTCAGCCAAGTTGAAAGGTGGATTGCATGCACAGTATCAAAAAGGCTGACATTGATGATAAATTTTAAAAATGATATGACAGCACCTTGGGCTCTATAAGGCGCTTGTTCAGGGTGATCAAGATGTTCGCTCAAACATTGTTGGGACGTCTCGCGCTCAACGTTCAAAGAACTTCCCGGAGAAAAAGTAGAAGTGACGTAACGTCTATTAAGGCCAATGACGTCAAGGTGTTGCTCAGACATTGTTGGGACGTCTCGCGCTCAACGTTCGAAGAACCTCCCAAAACAAACGTAGAAATGACGTCGAATAATGCCGATGACGTCAAGGTGTTGCTCAGGACATTGTTGAGACGTCTCGTGCTCCACGTTCGAAGAACCTCCCGGAAAAAACGTAGAACTGACGTCGAATAATGTCGATGACGTCAAGGTGTTTCTCAGGAGATTGTTGGGACGTCTCGTGCTCGCCGTTCAAATAACTTCTTAGAGAAGACGTAGAACTGACGTCGGTTAATGTCGAAGACGTTAACGTGTTGCTCAGGACATTGTTGTGACGTCTCCCTCTCGACGTTCAAAGAACTTCTCATACAAGACGTCAAACAGACGTCGATTACTGTTGAAGGCATCGAGGTGAAGCTTATGACGTTGTCACTACGTCGCGTGTTTGACGTGTTCGGAACCTCTTATGTGGACGTACCAATGCCGTCGATAAAAAGTTTTTTAAGGACTTGGGGTTGCCCAACGTCTAGAACCTTATTTCGGCGTCATCTCGGCGTCTTGTGCTGCTTGGATCCGGTGCACCCTATGCCTTCTGTGTGTCTTTTGATGCTCTCTTGAAGGCTGGTGCGTTGTCAGAATATACGTTCTGTGATATGCCTCTTCTTGATATGAAACGCCGGAATGCAGGCAAGAAATATTCCGTGGCGGTTTCGGTTGAGAGATCGAGGTGAACTGCTGAAGTTAAGGCGCACGTCAGAACTAAGCGTAGGCTTTGCTTCTGCCATCGCCCTGTCTTTGTTCGCGTAAAGCGGCTCGGTTAAGTCAACTCCTGTCTCCTCAAACCGCTTTTCCTCCTTAATAGTATCTGGCGGTAGCGGAGCTTGCTCAACAGCAGTAGGCTATGCATTCCACCATGAACATGCCAAACAGCATTTTTGCACCTTCTTGTTCAGTTGCAGGGCACGTATAACGCTGCACCTTTCTCGTAGGTAACACATCGTGCTTGCTACACCTTTGTGCATAACCTTATAATGAGCGCCCTTCAAAATTAACATGACAAAAATAATGGTCGCTAGGTAATAGAACTGGAATTTCACCATCAAGACTTTAGTCAACCTCTGCAGTCGCCCTTCGACCCGCAGGATTTGAATTTCTTCAGAGAATGTATTAAACTCGGCGAGTCTTGAATTAACCTCCGTCGACTTTTTCTCACGAAGCATAATATCCGCCACAATTTATATACCTTGTATTTTAACCATTTCTCTTGGAAGCTTTGTGAGCGAACCTAACACCCCAGGCACTGATCTCCAGAACTTTGTATTAATTCTCGCAACTTCCGGCGTCGAATAAAAAAGAAATGTCTTGATATTTCTCCAACAGCACATGTCTCCCTTGACTTAAGTTGAGTCTTGTATTCTGAGAACACTGAAGTTTGAGGTCATTTCGAAGGTTCTTGACTGAGCCAGCTGTGCCCTTTCCACCAAAGAGAGCTGCTCCGAAGACCCTGAACGCCTAGTTCTCTGTCGAAAGGCCCGTCGGATTGTCTTGACCGGGGCACTTCCTCCGGTGGTCCGGGATGTCAAGACGCGTATCTCCACCACCTTGATCTTTTTTTTTTTACAAATGGCTTTCATTTTCTGGGACTCCTTTCACCCAACTTAGGGTAACCGTTCAGTCGGGCAACATAATGCAGTCCCGCTTCACAGCATGATAGGGCTATTTTTATGTTTTATAGGAGTCTATACACAGTATACACCCTTATGAGATCTAACCTAGGCAGTGATAAAGGTTTAATCGTACCACTTTTGTTTCCCGACAATTAACATGGTAGCTGCATTTCGTTGGTCATCGGTCGTTCTAGAGTACGCAAACAATCCGTAGGGTCTTGTGCTTGCAACTACAAAGACGTGTAGCTGTACCTTGTTGGATCCTTCCAAAATGCCCCCCTTCACACGTCTTGGTATTTTTTAACGAGTGCGGCTGAACAATACTCTTAAGGCTGCTTTGAGGATGAACGGTTAGTGTACATATTGGTGAGAAGAATAAAAGCCAAGATTCATCTGTAAATAAAGCAGCCGCCTTCGTGGCCACATATCATTCCAAGCACTCTGGAGATCGGAGAAAGTGAGTCGCTTTTTTCCTTTGTCATATTCTTAGGCTCGTTCCTGTTGAACTTCTCTTGTAGTTTTTCATTGGTAGCAGTCTAGTCCTGGAGATCCATTCCTGGCTTCTTCCTAATGTTCTCAGAAGTATCATAGAGCCTCACAGCATCCTGAATGTGCTCGACTCCTAAGAGTACATCACCACTGTAAAAATAGGTTTTGAATTTTTGCTAATCGTGTTTATTCCTAGCAGACTAGCTTCAAGTCATCATGTATTGTAGCTATGACCATAAATTGGCTAGAGCTGGATACGAACGATACCGAGTCAATCTCCACTCTCGAATTTCTTCTTTGTTATATAGAAAATTTGGCTCCTCTGCAAACCAAAGGAATCTACAAGCGTCACCATCTTCTTCGCGGATGTTAATCTGTAAAAACGATTTCTCAATGTTGGCAGCCACTGCGATTGAGAACCATTTAAACCGGAGCAGGACCTGCTGAAGGTTGGTGATCAGATTTGGTACTGTTACGGGGCACTCATTCAACGACCTGCACCCTCTGGCGGGAGAAGATGCGCCGAAGACGACCCCTAAATTTGTTTTCGTTGCACCTTCTCGTATTACTTTTTTGTGCAGTATGCAATATATGACCTGCGCGCTGTCGCTTTCCTGTCTGCTCGTTATCACTTTTGCATGCCTAGCACTCAAATACTGTTCAATTACGTCATCGTACCGCTTCAATTAACCCTGCTTATGTGAGATTCTTATCAATGACTCCCCAGAGGTGTGATGGCAGCTTCCCTATCGTTTTTCAGCATATCATCTGCGTTTTCTTTCTGCGGGAGTACCATTCGTATCGTCCGTTTTTTCTTAACAATGTTTTTCGCAAAGCGTGTGGTAGTGTCTACATCAATGTCGTCGAGTTCGCTCCCATACTCTAACTCCCATTTTGTCTCGACCTACCGTTTTGTCTAACTTTCGGAAGGCCTATAGCGTTCTTTTTCACTTGGGTTTCCTCTGTCTTCGCTTGTAGAATACATTGCATCAGGCTTGAATCCATTGGGAGCCTTCTCACCTGCCTAAAGGGACCCTGTAGCGTCCAACCGATCTTTGTGTTTAGCGCTTCCAATACGTCCACAACTGCGTACCTGATCACATCTCCTCTGCAGAACTTCAACAATTGGTCAAATACAATTAACACATTTACTCTTAGAACTGGCTTTAGTCCTACGAAAATCACATCGTCTGCAAGATTCTGATGCTTTCTCGTAGCAGTCGCACAGACGCAGAGCCAGTCGTTGACGTAGATAGGTCCTGGCAAATGACAGGGATAAAAACGGCTTTAAAGTTTTTTGATCTACTGTGAAATTCACTTTTGAGCTTAACTTTCACAACGGGACTCTGCTATATAACCTTCGAAAATGTATTGGCAAAAGTGTTGAGTGCTATCTTAGTTATCCGTAGGCCCTCAGTCCAAGGTGTTGTGCTACCTCTTCTTTTATAAATGTGCGCTTGTTGTTTTTATTGATCATTCCCTTGACGTTGCACCTAGGGTCTTTGGTCAGTACGAACTCTCTGAACGTCTGCTAATATGTGCCATTACTCAACTTTGTTTCTGAGCGTGCGCGCGAGCTGCATGCAAACACGCAAATCGTACCGTTAGCTTGGGTTGAACGTTCCCTACTCTGCCCAACAAACGTAGGATTGCACACTGTGGTTGCATGTCTGCCTCTGCAAATTGCACAAATCAGTTTTGTTGTGCAATCTTTCTTCTTCTTTCTTTATTGATACTGTCAATCTCTTGCGAGATCGAAACAGGAGTGGTACATTGAAACACTTTCAAGCAGGGTGCACTTGCTGCGACAACAGAAAACAAAAATCAGAATATGTGGTAGCATTTACAACGTCAGGTGGTAGGCTGTTCCAATCGATGATTGTACGAGGAAAGAAGGAGAACTTAAATGTATCGTTTTTATATTTATATGGCTTTTTTGTTTTGCTATGTGTATATCTGGTAGACCTGGGGAAAAAAAAATTATATATTTATCTTTCTCTATTCCAAGCTCGTCATTGGCGATAAGGTAAAGAAATTTAAGGCGGTTTATTCTCCTTCTTTCCTGTAGAGTTTCCAGGCCTGCGTCATTACAGAGTTTTGTTGGAGATACATATGAGGAGTACATATTATACACAAAGCGCACTGGTAGTCTTTGAATTCGCTCTAGTTCTGAAATACAAGATAAGGTATGTGGATCCCAAATGACGCTTCCCTGCGCTTGTGCGCAGGGACCTTCTAATACGCACCAGAAACATCTGAAGTCTGTTGATAACAGCCTTATTTTTATCTGTCTATTTGCCGCAATCACAGGAACGCGTGGTGTTCTTCTTTGAATGGCAGAAATAGCACTGAACAAGTGCAGCATTAGTTGCGATATGAAGAGCTGATGCTGATGCAAACGACTTTATCTTTCTAGCGTGCTTGCTTCAAGCCCTTCTAAGGCTGCTTCTTTCTTGGCTTTATACTTCCACGCACAGGAAGCGAAGCATTCCATTCAATTCTGTCACTGACTCCAGCGGAGTATCCGCTGACCTTGAAGTTCCAGACGCCGATCCGTCTCTTGGTCTTGAGCTGTTGCGTTCCTGAAAGCGGTGTTGTTGACTTGCCGGTGATGCTCTACTGTAACCTCGTAAGGTATCGCCTTGATAATAATGTCAAAGTGCATAACTGAAGCACTTTACGCGGAAGCATTCATAGAGTTTAGACAGCGAACTTTGAATTGTGGGTTGTCATACACGTTCCCCAGCCCTCTCACGTCATTTGCATGAGCAACGTAAGGTGGACTTCTGAGGGCATTCAGAAGCTGTCGCTCTGATCTCCCCTGGTCTTTAGACCGTTTTTGGATGATGATGATTGCTTCGTCATAGCAAATTTCGGTTGTTGGTAGCCCAGGTATCGCAGCAGCAGCATCTCCTGTCAGACACCAACGAACTTAGCAGACATTAACTGCGGCTGGTAGGCTTGCATTGGCGTAGATGGCTCCATTAAACTGCTCCCAGAATATGAGCCAGTTCCTTGTCTCTCCATCGAAGGTAGATAGTTCAAGCTCCGAAAGCTTTGGCCCCCGTATCGCTGAGTGGTCATGAATGTCGGGTTCGTTTGCGGTAATCGCCATAGAAGCTACTATTATCTGTAATTCTAGGGATTTAATCTTGCTCCCCAACTCGCTAAGCACCATGACGGCTTCGTCTTGGTACTCTGCAGTGGCGGTGCATTCTCTTTTCAGTTATTCGATTGGAATGAGCGGCTCTACCTTAGCATCAAGTAGTCGGAGCTCTGCGTTGCTAGTAGTGAGCCTTTCCTTAATTGAACGCACTTTTAATAGGTCGGGGCTGGGATTATGCAAAATCCTCGTTGATAATTCTAGTGTCCTGTCTTTCATAATTCTAGCGCTCTGTGCCCGTCGAGAGAACTCGTAGCCTTCAGCCTCTCCATTGATTATTATTATTTATGAGGCCATGTGGTCGCCTACCAAAGTTCCGCCTCTGTTCTTTTCCCAGTGATCTTCTCCCGCCAAGGATTTGCAAAAGTGCGTTTCAGCTGAGGGATTGAAAATTCTCGCGGAGTTTCGCATGGCTCTTGTAATGCGAACGCATCCCTAGTTTCGGCAATAACTGAGGAGGAACGAAGGAACACGAAGGCCTTAACCTTAGACAAATCGTTTGATGCCACCTTATTATTAACTTTTCGTTTTCAGATTGACTAAAAGAAATAAACGAGCTTTCCTGATCTCTTCTTTATCATCCAGTTGCAACAACTGGTACTAAACGAACACTGTGCAAGAAACGGCAGAGCAGAATATGTTCGTCATAGCGATGCAGTGACAGCCGTTTTTGGCAGACCAAAGACCTTCCATCGTACGGCGCGGGTTCATCGCTGTGTGTGCTTCACGAAACAAATGCGAGTTCACTAACAATGAAAGGATGTCCTAGCTCAATCCTACTGCGCCGACAACAATGCGTACCAATGAATCCGGTTGGCGGGGTTTAGTGTCGCTGAGGTACACACAACCCATACTCAGTAAAGGCCGCGCGCCGCCGCGGCTATTGCGCCGCACGAGGCGTATATTGTCGCGAGTGACAAATGATGAGGCGTCAAATAACTGAAGAAACTATACGCCTAATGAGGCGAACGTCTGCCCAAAACAAGATGGAAGAAGGTTAGCGTCGCAGGCGTCGATGTCGGTGAAAGAGCAGTATAAAGCGATGGGGCGAGACTGACCCCAGCTCGCCACGCGGGGCTCGTTTTGTACGCACGTGGACTTCTGGAACAATCTGCGTAGAAGATTCGGCGCGTAAAACATTCTGACCTCGAAGAAGCAACATAGTTCTCGAATTAACGAGAACATGACACTTTGAAAAACAACGAAAAATGTGCCACCGCTACTAGGCATCAAACCTTGGTTGTTTGCGAGGGAACCAAGCAACACGATAACCGTTCAGCCACAGGCGCGCTACCTACTTAGCCAGCTGCGCGCGCAGCAGTACTCCCCCCACCCACCCACTTCCTTTATATTGTGCATCGCCCCGACGCAACACAAAACAAATCAAAGCAAATAAAAAGAACGGTGAACTTAAGGAGTCATTTGGTACACATAAAATTCATAATCTCATCGAGCGTAGAATTGTTTAATTCGAGCGACGTGATCCACATCGGGTCGCGGTCGGTGTCACGATGATGCGTGCGTTCCGTCGAACAGCACTTCGTGGTAGAGATCTCTCAGGCGTCGAAGGACCTTGTATAGTGTCACGAATGACAATTGATGAGGCGAAAATAACTGAAGAAACTAAATGTTTAATGGGGCGAACTTGTGCCCAGAAACAAAAGGAAAAACGATAGACAACAGCAGAAGAGAACAGAGCGTCGCGGGCGTCGAGGTCGGCGTGACAGCAGAGTCGAACGCTGGGGCGAAACTGAGTCCGGTTGGTTACGCGGAGCCCCTTTTGTGCACGCGTGGGCTTCTGGAACATTCGGCGCGCAGAACATTCTAACCTAGAACGAGCAACACGGTTCTCGAAATTACCAGAAATCTAAATTGGAAGAATAAATAAAATCCGCGGCGCTGCCAGGGATCGAACCCTGGGCTTTCTGCGTGGAAGGCACGCGCGATAACCGTTAGGCCACGAGCGCGCTGCCTACTTAGTTAGCTGCGCTCGCGGCATTATTCCCCCCTTAAAAAAAAAAAAAAAGTGCATCGTCCCGATGCACCACAAAGGTAAAACACAAATACACAAAAAAAGATAGCAGAGTCGCGAGCCACACTTCACAGTTCCCAGTTCACTCTTTGACGAGAGTCCAAAGTTCTATCGTTCGTAATACGGCTTGAGCCGGACGACGTGCACCACCTCGGGTCGTGGCTGGCGTCTTGCAGATGGGCGCGTTCCGTCGGATAGAACTTCGTAGTTCAGATCGCCGAGGCGTCGGATGATTTTGTACGGTCCGAAATAGCGCTTGAGAAGCTTCTCGCTGAGACCGCGGCGCCGAATCGGTGTCCACACCCATACCCGGTCCCCGGGTTGGAAATGAACGTCCCTGCGACGAAGGTTATACCGGCGTGCGTCGACTCGCTGTTGGTTTTGAATCTTGATTCTTGCCAGTTGACGAGCTTCCTCCGCGCGTTGAGAGATCAGTTGAGCGTCGTCGTTGCCATCGTCGGTTGGCACGTGAGGCAGCATGGCGTCCAGCACTCTCGTAACCGTCCGGCCATGCACCAGTTGGAACGGCATCATTCCTGTGGTTTCTTGTACCGCTGTGTTGTACGCAAATGTAACGTACGGCAACACCTCGTCCCACGTCTTATGCTCCAGGTCGACGTACATGGAGATCATGTCGGCGATGGTCTTATTGAGCCGCTCTGTTAGCCCGTTGGTCTGCGGGTGATAAGCAGTGGTTCGTCGATGGCTGGTGTGACGGAGCCGAAGTACCTCTTGAGTCAGCTGTGCCAGGAAAGATGACCCTCGATCTGTGATCAGCACTTCAGGTGCGCCGTGTCGAAGGAGAATGAACTCGACGAAAAACTTGGCGACTTCCACCGCTGTTCCCGATGGAAGGGCTTTCGTCTCGGCGTATCGTGTAAGATAATCGGTCGCGACGATAATCCACCGGTTCCCTTGCGTCGATGTTGGGAACGGCCCGAGCAAATCCATTCCGACCTGCTGGAAGGGCGTAGTCGGGGCAGATATCGGCTGCAAGAGTCCTGCTGGCTTTGTCGGAAGCTTCTTACGTTGTTGGCACTCATGGCACGACCGCGGAACGGGATACCGTACAAGTACGGGCGGAACTTGGTGATTGCCCAGATGACAGCAAGGCATTCTTTGTCGGTCGTTGAATAATTTTGTTCTGCCTTAGACAGCGCCCGGCTTGCGTAAGCAATTACTCTCTCTGCCCCTTCTTGTCGCTGAACGAGCACTGCACCGAGACCGGTATTGCTGGCGTCCGTGTGTATTTCTGTCTCCACCGACTGATCAAAATGTCCGAGGATAGGGGGCGACTGCAGCCTTCGCTTGAGTTCGTCGAACGCTTGTTCTTGCTCTTCTCCCCACTGGAACTGCACGTCGTCCTTAGTCAGATTCGTCAGCGGTGAAGAAATCTGTGCAAAGTCACGCACGAAACGCCTGTAGTAGGCGCACAGCCCAAGGAATCTACGGACGGCCTTCTTGTCCGATGGCTTGGGGAATTCGGCGACAGCGGACGTCTTTGCAGGATCAGGGCTTACACCCTGAGCACTCACGACGTGGCCCAGGAATTTGAGCTCTCCATAGGCGAACCGGCACTTCGAAGGCTTGAGTGTCAGCCCAGCAGATTTGAAGGCCCGTAGCACGGCTCGCAGTCGTCTGAGGTGCTCGTCGAATTCGGTTGCGAACACGACAACGTCGGCGAGGTAGACGAGACAGCTCTGCCATTTCAAGCCGGAAAGGATGGTGTCCATAACGCGCTGGAAGGTTGCCGGCGCTGTGCACAGCCCGAACGGCATCACTTTAAAATCATACAGTCCTTTCCGGTGTGACGAAGGCCGTCTTCTCACGATCTCGTTCGTCGACCTCAATCTGCCAGTACCCGCTCTTCAAGTCCATCGACGAAAAGTATCGGGCGTGGCGCAGCCGGTCCAGGGTGTCGTCGATGCGGGGCAGCGGGTAGACGTCCTTCTTTGTTACTGCATTCAGCCGGCGGTAGTCCACGCAGAACCTCAGGGTTCCGTCTTTTTTCTTCACTAGGACTACTGGGGAAGCCCACGGACTGTTTGAGGGCTGGACAATGTCGTCATCAAGCATTTCCTGAACTTGCTTCTGGATAACTTCCCTTTCTTTCACGGAGACTCGGTACGGTGGCCGATGCACAGGGAGAGCGTCGTCATCAGTGATTATTCGATGTTTCGCAACCGTCGTTTGGCGCACCTTCGACGACGTGGAGAAGCACTCACTGAACTCGGCGAGAAGGTCACTGAGTTGCCGTCGTTGTGGGGCTGGGAGGGACGGGTCGATGTCGAGCTCTGACGGCGTGGTTCTCTTGTGCTGCGCCGGAGAAGCGTCTTCTGAGATCACGGCGATCGCGGCTGAGTCCGGAATTTCCTCGACGAAGCCCACAGCTGTACCCTTTGTAAGGTGCTGCGACTCTTGCCGGAAGTTGGTGACAAGGGCTACGGTACACCCGTCCTGGATCTCGATTACGCCTCTCGCAATGCCAATCCCTCGTCCAACGAGAAGTTGGACGCTTCCTTCCAACAGTGCTACACCGCAGGTGGCTTCTTCGGTCCCGACGGGTACAAAGACACTCGACAGCGGCGGCAGGTTTACATGGCTGGCAAGGACTCGGACTGTAGCTAACGTTGCTTTGGGATTTTCTGCCGATGGGACAGGCTTCCGAAGCGTCAACTTAATCTCCGCAAGGTGGATGATGGCGCCGTATTCGCACAAGAAGTCCATTCCGAGAATGACGTCCCTCGAACAGTCTTGCAGAATGACGAACTTCACAGGGCAGGTTTCGCCGTAGATCTCAACGCGCGCAGTGCACCTGCCGACAGGTGTGATGAGATGTCCGCCGGCGGTTCGTATCTGCGGTCCGTCCCACGACGTCGCAACTTTCCGAAGGAGGTGAGAGAGTCTCCCACTCAAAACGGAGTAGTCTGCTCCGGTGTCGACGAGTGCTGTCGCGTCGTGGCCGTCGATGATTACGTTGAGGTTATTCGACACTCTTGCAGAAACGTCGTTTCGGGGCGTTGCGGCGTTAGAGTGGGAGAGCTCCGACGATCTTGGAGGATCTTGGCATCGTTCGTCATCGGCAACGCCACCTCCCGGCATTGCCGCGCCTAGTTTTCCCGGCGGGAAGCGATGGGTGACAGGCTGTCTCGGCGAGACCGTCGGAAGGGCGATGGCGAGCGTCGAGGAGATGGTGAACGGAATACCCGGCGGGGAGACGACTCAGGAGACGAAGAGCGGCGGAGGTAGTCCTCGATGTCCCGAGGTCGCTCTCCAAGACGTGGTCGAGGGTCGTTAGGCGCAAACCCTCGTAGGCCCAGCTGGCGGTAGGGGCATCGTCGGTAGATGTGGTCCGCTTCACCACAGTGGTAGCACAGGGGGCGTCGATCGGCCGTCCTCCAAATGTCGGTCTTCCTCGCACCACGCTGCTCTGGGCGTGGAGCATACTGCGGCGCCAGTGCCTCACGTCTGGGAGCTGGCTGGTAGTGCGCTGCGACGGGAGATTCTCTCTTGGCGGCGGCGGCGTAGGTCAAGACCGGCCGTTCGGGAGCCACTGCGACGGGGACCTCTGGCAAGAGGGCCCGGTGTACCTCCTCGCGAACAGCCTCGGCGATTGAAACAGCGGCGGGTCGTTCTGGAGAAGGGAGCAACCGCTTCAGTTCTTTTCGGACCACATCCCGAATGACCTCCCGTAGGTTCTCGATGCCGACTTCGCCGAGCACAGGGAGGGAAGATGGAAGAGATGAGGTGGCAGTTACGCCGGCGACTCTCTGATAATGACTCGCCCTGGCCGACAGCGCTCGTTAAATGTTTGTTGCCTCAGCAACAAATTCATCTACGGTCGTCGGTGGATTGCGAACGAGGCCGCCAAAAATCTCGCTTTTTACGCCTCTCATGAGGACGCGCAGCTTCTTGTCTTCGGCGGCTCCAGGGTCGGCACGGGCGCACAGGCGCAGGACATCTTCAGTGAAGCTTGTCACGCTCTCGTTCAGACCTTGGCATCTTCTTTGAAGGATGTCCTCGGCTCGTTGACGTCGGTGTTGGTTTGTGAAGGTGCGCTTTAGCTCCCCCACGCATGTCTCCCACGTCGTGAGGGAAGCCTCGTGGTTCTCAAACCATTGTCTTGCCGTTCCCTCCAGTGCGAAGTAAATGTTTTGGAGGCGCTGTTCTGCCGTCCACGCGTTGTAGCGGTCCACACGTTCGTAGTTCTGCAGCCAGTCTTCTACGTCGTCGTAGATTTCACTGTGAAATGGCGTCGGCACACGGGGAACCACAGGCAGGAAGACGTAGGACGGTGCTGCTTGGGGGTTTTCCGTCGACTGGGCCGTGGAGTTTATCGTCGGCTTCGGTTGCTTCTTTGTTTTGTCCGGTAGTGGTCCAAACTCAGGGCGTTGTCCTTGCAGACGCTGGCTTGCCCGAGGCCCTGCCTCTACCACGAGTCGACGACTTGGAGTGGGACTTGCCGAACGGGTCCTCGGAGGGGTACGGTTGAGAAACATAGAGTGCGTACCCAGCACCTCCACCAAAATGTCACGAATGACAATTGATGAGGCGAAAATAACTGAAGAAACTAAATGTTTAATGGGGTGAACTTGTGCCCAGAAACAAAAGGAAAAACGATAACAGCAGAAGAGAACAGAGCGTCGCGGGCGTCGAGGTCGGCGTGACAGCAGAGTCGAACGCTGGGGCGAAACTGAGTCCGGTTGGTTACGCGGAGCCCCTTTTGTGCACGCGTGGGTTTCTGGAACATTCGGCCTGGAACATTCGGCGCGCAGAACATTCTAACCTAGAACGAGCAACACGGTTCTCGAAATTACCAGAAATCTAAATTGGAAGAATAAATAAAAGACGCGGCGCTGCCAGGGATCGAACCCTGGGCTTTCTGCGTGGAAGGCACGCGCGATAACCGTTAGGCCACGAGCGCGCTGCCTACTTAGTTAGCTGCGCTCGCGGCAATAGTCCGAAGTAGCGCTTTAAAAGCTTCTCACTGAGGCCACGACGTCGTATCGGTGTCCACACCCACATTCGGTCTCCCGGCTGAAAGCGCACGTCTAGACGACAAAGGTTTTAGCGCAAGCGTCCACAAGTTGCTGGCCCTGGTTCCAAACTCTGGCAAGCTGGCGCATTTCTGCTCCTCGCGCAATCACCTGGGCGTCGTCACTTCCCTCGCCAGCTGGCTCGCGAGGTAGCATGGCGTCAACCGTCGTGGTTACCTTGCGACCATGCACCAGCTGGAATGCTGTGGAACCAGTTGTACCCTAAACTGCTGTGTTGTAGGCGAACGTGACACACGGCGGGACTTTGTTCCAGATCTTGTGTTCCACGTAGACGTACATCGGAACTACGTTGGCGATGGTCTCGTTGAGCCACTTGGTCACTCCGTTGGTCTGCGGATGGTATGCCGTATTCCGACGGTGTTCGGTATGGCATAGACGAAGTATCACCTTGGTCAGCTGCGCCATAAACGACAAGAAGCTGCGTGTTCTCATGAGCGAGGTGAGAGAAGACATCTTTCGAGCCCTCGTCCGCTACCCACCGAAAACCGTTGAAACCTTGGTCACTGAGGCAACAGACATCGAGCTCGCATCCAAGCGCGCGCTTCCCAGTACCAGCGACATCCACGCGCCACTGAATCCACACTGTTTAGCGGCGAAATCGCTCCTGGTGTCCCGGACATCCGCGAAATTATCCGAGAGGTCATCCGGGAGGAACTCCGAAGGTTCTTTCCAATCGCTATTCGTCCAGCTACCCTCTCCGTCGCCGAGTCTGTCCGCGAAGAGGTGCATCGGTCGCATAAACCAGAGGAACCCATCACCATCGTGGTGCCAGAGAAACCGACACTGATCTACGCCGCCGTGGCCCAACGACCACCGCAAGCTCCTCGCCAAGGCCAAGCTGTCAACAACACGGACGATGAACATCCAGTCGGCGCAGACCGACACCGCTCCATCCCTCGTCTTACAGCTCGTCGCCCTCCGAACCCCGACGACCTCCCATGGTGAGGCCCACGAGGATGTGGAGGACATGCTCCTACACTATGAACGCGTGGCCTGAAATTACGGATGGACCACTGAGCAACGCCTGAAAAACCTCGACTTTTTATTAAAGGGCACCGCGAGACAGTGGTTCGAGAACCACGAGGCTTCACTTGCGTCATGCGAAACATGCATCGCCAGCCTGAAGGAGACTTTCACGAATCAACACCGAAAATAGCGGGCCGAAGATATCCTTTAGAAAAGAACTTGAGAGTCAAACGAAAGCGTTACCAGCTTCGTGGGGGATGTCCTGTGCTTAAGCGCCAACGCTGAACCTCAAGCCATCCAGGAGATGGTGCGCGCCCTCATGAAAGGAGTGGAGAGTGAAATCTTCGGCGGACTTTCTGACACCGCCAGCGACTGTACGACTTTGTAGCGGTAGCCACAAACATTGAACGTGCACAGTCGGCCCGAGTAAGCCATTACCACCGACTTGTCGGCACGTCTGTTGTGTCAACTGTCGCATCGTCGCGGTTTGAACTAGACATTGTCGGTGTGGAAAACATTCTGCACATCATCCGTGACGTCGTTTCATAAAAGCTCAGAAAGCTGCTATCCGCCATTGAGCGACCAGCTGCACTCTCCATCGCCGAGGTCATGCGAGAGGAAATTCCGGGGAGCCACCTAAACAGAGGCTCCCATCAACGTGGCAGCCACCAAGAAACCCACCCTGATTTATGCCGCAACGACCCGACGGCCACTGCTTCCTCCCCATGCCTAAGTCGCACCGCCCCGACGTCAGTCTCCTGTGCCGCAGTACGACCGACACCACGACACCCAGCCGAACGCCCACCGACGCCCGCTTTGCTGCCACTGCGGGGAGGCCAACCACATCTACCGTGGATTCAACTACCGAAGACTTGGGCTGTGTGGGTTTCACCCTAACGACCCAAGCCTGAAGTACGGCGACCGTCCTCACGACATTGAAAAGTACCTCCGACACGCCGCCGTACCAAGCACCACCACCTAAACCTCACAAATCACAAATTATGAGGCGGCAGATAACTGAAGAATCTTATCGTTTAATTCGGTAAACTTGTGCCCAAAACAAAACAAAATAATATCGTCGCAGACGTTGATGTCGGCGAAAATGCAGGATCAAGTGCTGGGGTGAGATCGACCTCGGCTCGCCACGCGGAGCCTCTTTTGTAGATGCGTGGGCTTCTGGAAAAATTGCCGGAGAAGATTTGACGCGTAGAAGATTCTGACCTCGAACAAGCGAAAGTTCTCAAATTTATCAGAACGCTACAATTAGATAAATAACAAAAATGTGCCTCCATTACTAGGCACCGAACCTCAGCTCTTTGCGGGGGCGCCAAGCACGATAACCATGCGGCCACGGGCGCGCTTTGTTTCTTTATTGGCCGTCCTGTAGAGTAAACCAATTCGAACACAAAAACCGCACCCGCCGGACTTTCGGCTTGCAGAGTAAAACGTTAAAATTCTCAAATCGCTTTCAGCCTTTCGAAGATCTTCAGCCCTTCTGAAGCCGGATATATTTTCTGGTACACTGGTATAATCCAGTTCACACTCTCGATGAAAGAGAGGCGTAGCGGGCGGGCATCCAGATCAGCACAGCGGACCGCCATCCGGCTTTTTTATATGATATGTAGATCCAGTAGCATCACAAGATCGTATGAGAAATGATTGTTCTCTACCGAAAAGAGCCGGCCTCCCCGAGCCGTTAATGGAAAGTCTTTCTTGAGCGTGAGTTGGAGCACGTCCCAAAACAAAATGGGGTCCCAAAAGTCGAGGAACACGTGTTCCACAGTCTCTGGTGTCTTGCATAGACAACAGTCCTTACCCTATGATACAAATATACCTTTTCTGGCTGACCAAGTTTTAACAAGCAAGTTTTCGGTATGCAGCTAAAAAAGATATTTACCGACACACGTACTTGCAGTATTTTAACACGACACAGCACATCGCGATCCATGCTATCACAGTACGCTGGGCGGTACGATGGGACAGAAAATAAGCAGTTCACAAGATCCCGTGACAGCCGCTTGCGCGTCATTAAACACAAGTGCTTTATTCAAAAACAAGCACAAAGAAATCGAAATGCAGAAACCACCTCATTGAGAAACGCACTTACTTTTCCTTCATATTCATCACAAGTAGAAACGATAAAGTCCTTTTGTTTGCTAAATAGTGGTTCTTGAATGACACTGCGTAGGAAACCGTCAGTCTGATCCCGAAAAAAGAAGTATCGTGAAACCAACTGCCATACAAACAAATGACACAAGCTAAGGCCGTCTGATCTTACATGACGAAAAAGGTTATCCCGGCTAGTTCGTTTCCAGTTTGAATTCCATAAATTCTTTGAAAACACGCGGTGCTTACGCTGCAGGTGGATACCAGAACAGTGCAACATCTGTAACAGATACCAGATTTTTGCCACAAACGTTAGATAACATACTGTGGCTTGTGCGTAAATGGAAAAAATCACAACCCACCCAACTTGATGTCTTGACACTGATCGTTTCCGTTTCAGCGCTCTAAAGTCCATTGTTTTCACTATAATTGTTCAAAGGCACTCCCAAGTACACTTCAGGCGAGGCCATGGGCGACCTGCCTACCTGGCCAGCTGCGTGCGCGGCAATATCATTCATTCAATTTGATTAATGCGATTTGGGCAACAAACTTTAAGGTTACAGCATTCAAAATCTTCTCTCTGCATCAGCTTAGCTTGTTCTATTCTGAAAGGTCGCCTAACGCAAGCTTTTTTTTACAATTTCAATATATGAAAGGCTTTCTGGAAAATAGCACTAAAAATATCACCCTTTGATCCAGCTGTTCAAGGATTTGGTCTGTAAGTCTTACTCGCTTCGCATGCTATACTAGCTTGTTTTTCTTGGGGCAACTAAAGAGAAAGCCGCAAACAATTTCAACAAAACACAGACCAGACATTCAAACGAAAGAAAACTTTCCTGCGTTCTTTTTTTTTTCTTTAGCTGAAACATGGTTTTGCCAATTGCTTGACAATAGGAAACCGGTCGGCCATAAGAAATCGTCTTAGAGAAGAGCTCAGTGCTCGTTAGTACGGTCCAATTCCGTTGCGAGGTCTTAGGTCGCTGAGGATCTAATTAGACCAATTCATGTCATCTCCGTCTTTGCATTCTCTTTTGTCGTTGCGTTATTTTTATTATTTTTGCGGAGCTTCATTTGCCGTTGTTTATGCTTCGATTTATATTACTTACTTGATAAAGCTGCCTTCGCCTGTTGCAAGAAGCTGCACCCAAGAGTCGTTTCCAAACAAACGCATCACATCTGAGCAGCATATTTAATCGGAATTTCGCATAAACGGATTGTCCTTCGAATAGCAAGAGAGGAAGTATAACAAGGCGAAATACTGGAAGGGTGGGTTTATTTTTGCACAGAGATGTTAGGAACGTGCACGTCCTCACTGCATGCCATGGGAAAAACTTGGAAAATTTGATAGTATTATTTTGTGCTCTTTAGGCTTTCAGTAAAGTTTGTGATCGTAATGTTTGCAGAAATGGGATTAATGTTTATATCGAGTTTCACTACCACTCATGAATGACTCGCGATAAGACGCTTCCTAGATTGCAATCCCAAATGTATTTTCTGCACAGGAGCATTACACCTGAGTTCTCCAGGACCTTATCAATGCTCTTTAGTTTGGATGTTTTATTGCGAAGAGCCTCATATTAAAACCAAAAAAAGTGTAGTTCAGAAAACATGGGCCATTCAAACGTTTTGGTCGTTACCTGCATTTTGAATGTATGTATAAGCAAAACTACCAGTCATATTCGGGATTTTAGATGTTTTTTATTGAAACAGTTTTTTATGAAGCAAAGGATTATCACATTATTTATACCGCGCTAAATATGCTCAAAAGGAAAGATTAAATTTGAACCCCTGGATGCACATCATAACGAATATTCTGGGAAAGCAACCGCGCCAATCTCAGTCATCGGATTGCGTGACTGTATTTTTTTCCGCTGTAGACGCTTCTCCCCAAAGTTCTGAACCGAGACTCCAGTTAAGAAACTTCATTGTGTCATCCCGCTTTTTATGGCCATGAATGTATCAAACTGAAAGCAATCTTCCTTTGGTTCTTCAAGTTGCTTCCAAATAAATAAAACGCATTAGTGTAAAAACAAAAACGGAGGACATTTAAGGGCAACTTTGGTCAATTCCGGAAATTTTGTGATTTCGGGTGATTATCATGTCAAACATACTAATGAACAGTTCTATGTCATTCGTTTTCTGAAATGCTTAATAGTTCCCTTGCAAACCTTGCTTAAATAAAGCCACAAACCGAAACCGAAACTTTGCCCGGGGCAGGCAGCATTGGCCCTACTGGTCAATTACTGAACATCAAGTGGTACCCAGACGTCGGCTATGTCATTGACGAAACCCTATTGAAAAAAAGACCATTCTGCCCTGATATGTTATGGGACCCTACTAGACCTTCAAGACTTCAGATTACAGCACTTCAAACTTCAGCCCTTCAGGCTTCAATACTTCAGACTTCAAGACTTCATGACTTCACACTTCAGACGTCAGACTGCAAGACTTCAGACTTTAGCCCTTCGGCTTAACCCCTTAGCCAACTACCTTAGAAATGCAGCTTTCCGGAAAGCCGCAACAAATCAAAATGTATGTAAAGCGTTTACTCAAACCCGCGCCCAAGCCGCTGCAGACAAGTGATCAAACCAAATAGGGACAACCGAGTTTGACGCAAAGAAATATATTTCGAGGTACTCAAAATGACCCTGGGTATAATTCCTGAGACGTAAGGTAGTTCAACTAATAAAACCGAACAGATGCCCCGCTCGGAGTGGAACTCAATACCGAACTCGAGGGCCCAAAACACAAAGAGCGCTTCAAGGGATGGGCGTGATGCTACATGGACGAGTTCGTCGACCACGACGCACACACAGCAACAGCCGCAGAACGGTGTTGACAGACTTCGGAGCACAAGCAGTGGAGCGCCTTTTCTTTGCACGCTCGGCGACAGCCGAGCTGGCCGCGCTTTGCCGCGCACCGTCCTTGGCTGAAGAAGAGACTGCGCCCGACCGCCTGGTAATCCTGAGCGACTTGAAGGCGGCACTGGACCAGCTCGCCAACCTGGAGCGTGTACTACCGCTCGCCAAAGAGATGGCGAACGTGGCGATCATGTTGCAGCACCAAAAATGGGGAAATGTCCTTCCAGTGGCTGCCGGCTCACTGCGGCATTCGAGGGTATGAGGAGGCGGATCTCTTGGCGGCTTCGTCCCAGGGCGACGACGCTGGTCCGACGTCCAGTGTAGCTGCGCTCTGGAACGCACGACTCCTGTTGAATAGGGCCATCCGTGTGCACCACCCAGATATAGGAAAAGAGCCCCATGCCGCCCAGACTCCCGAAGAACCTGCCGAGGAAAGTCGCCGTAGGAACGCACAGGCTTTATTTGCACAAGCAGCGCCTACACGAGCTCACCGAGCATCAACAGCAACAGGAACAGATTTTCCAGCCAACCGGCCGACCTACGACCGTTGCCACCTGCAGGAAATTGACCAATGCGGACGCGGGGATACCACGACGACTCTAAATTTAAGGCACCCCTCCCAGTCGCGCGCTGGTAAAACCAGACTACTTTGCTTTCAGGGAACTCCACATTTTGGATGCTGTGGTCTGCGTGGTCAGAAACCTCCTCTCCCAAAGATAAGGAGAGATCTTCATAGTGCGGGGGTGTGGCCGGGATTTGCTTCGGCAGCCCGAAGACCAGTTTGGAAGCCCCGATCTTATGCCGGCAACTTCTCAATAAATGGCATTTTCAGCGCTCCGTTTGGTGCTGGTGGCTGGTGGGCCTTGAATTCGAGCTGGTGGGCCTTGAATTCGTAAATATTGAAACGCTGTATACACGCAGACGGTGCTATCGAATGTAAGTTAAAATAAGCAATACATATAAGTCCGTCTGCTGTCCTGCCGAATAGTACGTCACACATTTCGGACCGGCTTGGCTTACTTAGTTGTTGGGCGGGCGGCTGGGCCGCTAAGTGGCCAACTCGCACTGCCGAATTCTTGGGGCGTGATCGTTATATAAAACTTGCTCGATAGTTTCTATCTGTTCTCAATGGGCGGCAATATATGGGCACTCTTTGCACTCAATAAGTCTCGATCAAAGCAATATTCGCTTGCAACTGCGTCCGCACAATGAACCAACATAAAGAGCGACAGAACAGATTTGACGCACTCGCGTCTCCGAAGCGGGCTGCCTATGAACACAGCACTTTTACGCACTACAGTCTTCGGATGATTTCTGCGAGGTCCTCCCGATAACGCCTGGTGGGTTTCACAGACCCTTTAGAACGGCCCTGAAAGGTCACAGGGACCTTTTAAAACGACCCTGAAGGGACGCACACCTTTCAAGAAGATGTCTTGATGGGCCCCACAGACCTACTAGAGGAGCCTGATGGGCCCATCAGACATTTCAGGATATCCTAAAAGGCCTTCAGGCCCTCACAGGAAAGTTTAGTGGGCCTCACACACATTTTTTTCAATAGGGAAGCGGCGGACGGCGTGACGGCGTTGTTGACCTGGCACAGTCTCGCAGTAATAGTGTCGCGGAAACGTGCTTTCTTCCTTTCCCACCACATGCTCTTTATTCTCTCTCGCCCTCGCGCTCCACGCATAAAAAGTAAGAAACAAACAAAACAATTCCCTTAGTTGTTGACGTTCCGCGCAGTGTTGGATGTGTCCACACTGTGGCGTTGACTACGCTGCTCCGCGCGCCGCGCGTCGCCCGCTGGATTGGGCGGATTTTGGTGGCATTGAAGCCACTCCGACTTTGTTTTCCGGTTGAATAAACCTTTAGGCGAAGTTGTGTCGTAATATTTTACGTGCCGGCTTTTGAGATGATACGACGTAGGCCAGCATTGTTTTCTGAACATCGAGAGTTGACCGAAGTTGCCGTTTAAAAGCCGACGTACAGCCCCTGTTTTCTGCAGGGAACATAATCCCCTTTGCGCCCCCCCCCCCCCCTAAGCCTTCAAGGGGAGCCAAGTTGTGGCAAGGAAAAAAGTGGAGCGGAGATAGGAAAGGAGGAGGCGCGTAAAAGTGGAAAGCGCGAGGTGTATGGCGGCCTTTATGCTTTGCCTTTAAGAGGGGAACGCGATAGCGTCTTCGGGCCCTGTTTGTATCGCTGTCTCACCCTCTTCTCATGCTCTTCTTGCCAGTGTGCAGAAAATGCTGCAAACATAACGTTATAAAAAAAAAAAAACACAGCGGGCATGTTTTGTTTAGTCGCGTGTCTGACTCGCACCCGAAGGTTCGCGGCTTCGAATACCGCATAAAATTATTCAAATATTTCTTTAAGGCATATAATTAGTTTATAAAGTTAAATTGATTGAGGCATACGGGGACCTTTCATTCGTATTATATGTCACGTTTTAGATCACTTTCATTCCACGCGTAACGTCGCGTTTCAAGTGAGCGTTCTGTGTTGTTTTGAATGCCCGCGCGAGGTAATGTGGCTGTGTCGCCATGACCCTATCTACCAATGAGTATTTTCCCGTCACAACGCTACCGACGGCCGAAGCCGGTTTCTCTGCGATACGAGCTCGTTAACGCTGTCGTGTTAAAAATAAGCTTGTGAGAACATCAGCGGAAAAGTCGGTTGGAATGTAGACCGTGAATGAAGGAAGAAACAAAGCTGCCCCTTAAGAAAAAAAAAGCACAAACAATATTGAGGCTTAGGAGGACAAAAAACATCCGTATCCGGCGCGTCTGATAAGTCACTTTCTTCTTATCTTATAGCAGTAGTTAGTAGCAGTAGCTCTATGCGACACTCCCGGGCGAGATTCGTTGCGATTCGTACTCAAGAACTCCTTCGTCACGGGAGGAGAGTGATAATGCATCCAGGCATCATTCTTCCCATCGCCGTAGCCCGTCGCTTTTCCCATAATCGTTCGTTGGCGTGAAACAGATTTGAAAGATGACGGGGTTTTCCTCGCGCAACCACATCATCTACGGCAATGCGTGATATAGGGCTATCGCTCTCTCTCTTTCTCGGTCCCCTTTTTCCCCTGTCCGCCTCACGCTTCTCGAACGTTTTCATAATAACAACAAAGGCAGCGCGAAGACGAATACAAAATAAACTTGAACCGACAGGACAGCATTTCGGGCGCCTCCAGAACTTAGACGGAAGGACGGAACGCACAAAGGAATGACGTCAAACAACGTCAGCCGGAGGCAATCCTGGAAGTTGGTTTTCTCCTTGGACTCACTCTCTTTTTCGCTCTTCCTTTCCAGACAGTCGGCTATCAAACGTCGTTGTGCCGTACTGAAACTGTTACGATATACCCTGTTTTTTGTATTTCTGAGGTTCGCACTCCATGTGTGTATCTTATCTTTACAACGAGAAAAACGCATTTCTAGTTGCGTTTATTTTTTTGCTGTCGGTCTTTCGTATTAGGCGGTATGCCGTCTAATACCAGACGACGACTGTCGTCGCATCCCTGTCGTTGTCGCCTCAAAATCTGACATTGCATGCTTCTCGAATCGGGATATTGAATCGTTTTCTTTTGGCCGTATTTTCGTGTGTTTGTGCGATTCGAGTGTCTACAAAGAACGCCGAGGCGCCACAGAAGAGGAGTATGTAATTCAAAGTAACCAGCGATCACAAGCAAGGCGTCACCGTCTTCGGTTATATAACGCGTGGTCGGCTTACGAAAGTGGTTGCAGCTATTCAGCGTATTGTAGCTCGCTTTCTCCGTTAATGTTCTGAGTGAATATTCGTCTGCGATTGTGTCATGCTTAGGCTTTTTTATTCTCTTCAAGCTGTGAAACGATACTTTTTGAACTCTCTCCCCTACTGAAAAAAATATATGAATTTATTTCTGATATGTTTATTGGACACCTTTTTCATATAAGAACTTAATTTTTCATATCAGTTTAATATGCCGCGTATCAGTTACACTAGGCTGGGTGGCGCTAGGTACCGCCCAATTCATGTGCTACAAAAAGTTTTAGTTACTCACGCCACCATGTAGATATATTACGCACAACACTAGCATCAGCTGAACACATACATTGAGCGCATACACATATACGACACAACAAACATGAATACAACAACACACCCAAGAACTACCTCTTAGCTCTGCGTTTCCGCCTTTTATACAGATCGTTTTGTAAGTAGGGAGTTTTTCGGTGACCACCTATGCAATAAATATAATATTCTCAGCATGTTGAATTTTTTTTTTCAGTAATATCATACCTCTGAGAGTATTTTGAACGGCTCAGGGGATGGATCTCTTAATGAAAAGTAAACGCTCGTTCGTGCCGTAATCATTTGAAAGCCAATAAATCAAGCCGCTGAAAAAATTATATGAATTTATTTCGGGTATGTTTATTCGACACATTCATATCAGCTGGCATATGTTGCATATCAGTTCTTATATGTCGATATCAGTTTTTGTATATTTCATATCAGTTCTTATATGTCGCATATCAGTTTTTGAATATTTCATACCAGTTTCATATGTCGCATATCAGTTTTTGGATATAGCATATCAGTTCGAATATAGATTCATCTAATTGTTTTTCAGTAGGGTCGCGGGATTTCAAGAAACATAAATCGACAGTTGTCAGAGAGGTTCATAAAACAATTTACTTTTTGCGGTAGCTTGATAGCATGAAGAAGTTTTGTAGGAATACACCTTTTTGCCTTTAGTTTGTCATGTGGGACGCGATCAAAATGATTCAATGGAAAGTATAAATTTCGGGGTAGAATTATGTCAGCGTTCGTATATAAGCCTTTGTAGAAGAGCTCCGTCTTTCGACGGAGCTATTGGCTCATGAATAGTTTGCTGTTATCCTGTTAAGCTTTTTGTAGAGATACAAGGATACACTCGACTAAAAATAAAGGTCGAGAGACAAGAAAAAAAGTCGCGCTAAGTTTTAACATGTGTCCGATTTGTAAAGACGCGTTGTGGCTGATTAATTGGAAAGAATAAACACGACAAAGTGGGAGAGATATAAACTCTTTGGCGGAGACTCTTTTCCTACTTTATTTAACCATCGGTTTCATCTCACAAGTAAATAAACTTTCATGTGTGTTTAGCTGAAAATAAGACTTAATTCTCCAGTAGTACATTACTGCTTTGCAGGAAATACCTTTCTGCGCTTTTTGTTGCGTGTGCACTACATTGGTTACTAGGAACATTTTTGCCATGTTGCATCATTCGGTGTATTGCTGTTTCCTGGGAATCATTGCTTATAAAACACCCGCCTTAACGAACGATGTTTACAGCGCTAGAAAAGTTCGCTCAAACGCCGACGCATATTACTTTGCCATTATTATACTGATTTTTTCCCTCACATTGCACCTCAATAATTCTCTGCCTTAAAGATGTACTCTGAATATTTGTTAAGGTTAACTCGTATCTGTAGAAATCCATCTATCTCATAAGACAACTCTGTGCTAGTGAGAACCTTTAGGTATTAAAGTACATTTATTCCCTGTTCCTAGATTACGGTGCTGTTCCGCGGCGCTCGAGTATTTCTCATGAAATAAATGGTCTTGCTGGTCCGTCTATTATTTCTAGATGACCTTATAGAAATGGAGGGGGCTCAGAATCAACGCAGCGAGCAAGGTTCTCAAGTTTACTAAGTTCGTCACGCAGATTCCACCGTCGTATCTCTTCCAGTCTCGGAACTCAAATCAATTCCACTTGCCATGACATGATACAGCTGACGCGGCAATACCCGTGCTCAGCGAGCTAGATTGGCAACTGCGTGCACACCTTGTGCGCATCGACATAATCAGATGCTGGGCTACATAAACATCAACGGGACCGGCAGAACCTGAAAGGGATCGGCATCCATGCAGCGAGCAAGATCCTCAAGTTTACTCTGTTGGGTGGTTATCATTTGAGCCCGTTCTCATTTCGCCATTCTCACTTGGCCCTTCTCAAAACAACCATTCTATAAAAGATCTTCTCTCTTGGACCTGTCGCATTTGGTTTTTTTCCGTTTCGTTCTTCGCATTTCACCTCTCCTCATTTGAGTCCGTTCTCGTTTCGCCCGTGTCACTTGGCCCTTCTCAAAACAACCATTTTCCAAAAGATCTCGCTTTGACCCGTCGCATTTGACCCTTTCCCGTTTTGTCATTCGCATTTCAACCTAAAGCATTACTTGATGGAACGGCATTCGTCTCGGCGTACAGTGTGATATATTCGGTCGCGACGATTATTCATCTGTTTTCTTGCGTCAATGGTGGGAACGTCCAAGTAAATCCATTTCGATTTGCTGGAATGGGACAGGTGGGGGCGCAATAGGCTGAACAAGTTATGCCGGTCTCGTCGGTGGTTTCTTCCGTCGTTGACACTCGTGGCAAGATCGGGTGTGGTGATGATCTTTCTTCGCAAGCTTAGACCAGTAGCACCTTTCGGGTATCCTCGCAAGAGTCCTGCTGCAGCCGAGGTATCTCGACGTCGGGTCATCATAGGAGGCTTGAACTATTTATACTCGAAGACTGGAAGAGATCACCAACAGCCACGCCGTGTCGTCCAACACTTTCTTGTTGTAGAGCACCCTTTTTTAAATGGAAAAGTTTGGCAGTGTTCGTATGGAAATGCGTGAAACAGCGCGTGTTTGCACCTCTAGCTTCTCGATGAATGCTCGCAGTTCGGGGTCGCCTCGTTCGAGTGCTGCCATGTCGCTTACGTCCAGAGCGCCGAGAAAACAATCATCGTCGTCATCTTCGGTGTAAGCGGAACCGGCCTCGACGGTAGCCCTTGAAAGATGGTTGGTGTCATTGTACTTCCAGCCGAACTTTTGCACAACAGTCATGTCAATCTTCTGCAGCCGTAGGCGAAATCGGGCGAGGCGTCCGGAGGGGTCTTTCAGGTTCGCTAGGCAGCAGAGTGAGTGGTGGTCTGTGACTACACCACAAAGACTTCAATAGCAATATGGACGGAACATTGTTATTACCCAGATGACAACAATGTACTTCTTTTCAGTCGTTTAGTTGTTTCTCTCCGCGTTAATCAGCTTCCACTTGCATGTGAAATGACTCGCTCTGCCCCGTCTTGCCTTTGAACTAGTCCCGAGACACGTTCAGTGTTACTGGCGTTGGTATGGATCTCTGTTTCAGCGAACTCGTCGAAATTGCCAAGAATTGGTGGCGCCTAAGGGTGCATTTGGGCTCGTCGAATGACCGCTGGTGTTCTTCTGTCCACTCTAACTTTACAGCTTCCTTCGTGAAGTGCGTCAGCGGTGCGGACATCTTTGTGAATTCCCGAACAAACCGCCTGTAGTAAGCCCAGAGTCTGAGAAATCTTTTCACGGCCTTCCTGTCAGGCGGCGGAGTAAATGCGGCTAAGGCCCGGGTCCTCTCGGGGTCAGAAAGAACACATTTCTTGTTCACGACGTGGCCAAGGAACTTTACTTCACCATATGCGAACCGAGACTTTGGTGGCTTGAGTTACAGGCTGGCGGTCTTGATTTCGGGAAGAACGGCTCCAAGTCATGAAAGGTGTTCCTTGAACTCGCGTGAAAATACAACTACATCGTCCAGGTAGACGAGGCAGCTCTTCTATTTCAGACTTGCCAGCCCGCTGTCCATGACCTGCTGGAAGGTGGCTGGTGCTCCACAAAGTTCGAACGGCATCACTTTGAACTCGTACAATCCGTCGGCGATGACGAAGGCTGGTTTCTCGCGGTCGCATTTTTTAATTCAATCTGCCAGTAGCCACTTTTGAGGTCCATCGACGAAAATTATCGGGAGTGGCGCAGTCGGTGTAACGTATCCTCGAATCAGGGGAGCGCTTAGACGTCCCTCTAAGTCACTGCGTTCAGTCGACGGTAGTCCACAGAGAACCTCAAGGTTTTGTCCTTTTTTTTACAACGACGACAGGGGACGTCACGAACTTCTTGAGGACTGAATGATGTCGTCGTCGAGCATTTCTTGAGCTTGATCTTGAATTACCTTTCCTTAGTTTAAGGAGACTCGGTACGGCGACTGTTGGACAGTGAGCGCACCGTCGCCAGTAATGATGCGGTGCTTCGCTACCGCTATTTGTCGCACCCACGATGTTGTGGCGAAACTCTCGCCAAATTCACTAAGGGGGTCATGCAGCCGTCCTTGGTCAGTAGCTGCAAGCTTTGGGTCGATGTAGAGTTCCGAGGTTGGCATTCTCTCGTGCTGCGATGAAGTTGGCTTTTCCAAAAGTGCAGCGATTGCAGCTCAGTTCTGGAGTTCGTCGATGTGGCCCACGGATATACCTTTCGTAAGGTGCTGCGGCAGTTCTTGAAAATTCGTAACCAGGAATAATAGCGCGACGTCTTGGTGCTCTGTTACTCCTCGTACGACGCCGACAGCTCTTTCTAGAAGTAACTGAAGGATTTCCTCGATCAAATCTTCGCTGCAGGAAGCGTTCTCGATTCCCGACGGGTACGAAAACACTCGACCTCGACAGTAAGGTCACGTGGTTTGAGAGGACCCGGACCGCGGATTACGTTGCTTTGTGTTGCTCCGATGGTGGAACAGGTTTTCGTAGCCTTAGCCGGTTTGCTCCGAGGTCTATGACGGTGCCATACTCGCAGATAAAATCCCTTACCAATATAACGTCCCTCGCACTGTCTTGCAGAGCGACGAACTTCGCAGGGCACGTCTCACCGTAGATCTCGACGCGAGCAGTGCATCTCCCAAGTGGTGCACACCGGGGCTCACCGGCGGTTCATATTTGAGGGCCATCCCACGATGTCGTCACTTTCCAAAGGCGGCATGAAAGCCTCCCATTCAAGACGGAGTACTCTGCTTCGGTGTCCACGAGTGCCGACCCGTTGCGACCGTCGATAGTCATGTTAAGGCTGTTGGGCACCGTTGCAGAAGCATTGCTCCAATGCGCGTCCTCGGTTGAGTGGAAGGCCTCCGGCGTTTCTGGAGGCTATTTAAGTCGTCGGTCAACGGCAACTCCGCCTTCAGGGGTTGCCGTGCTAGGTTTTTCCAACGCGACAAGGGCGACAGGAATCAAGACGGGGTCGCTGCATTGGCGAAGCTGGACATCGCGGTGACGGTGACCGTGACCCGCGGCGAGGTGCAGGCGCGGGAGACTGAGGTCGTCGAATGTACTCTTCAATCACCTGCGGTCGCTCACCATAGCTGGTTTTTGTGGTGCTTTTTATGGGAACTATGATTGATCATGTGTCACGTGGTCACGTGACGTCATGGTGCCTAGACTTGCTCTCAAGTACTGCAGCGTCACGTGGCACCGGGACGTCACATGACAAAGTGACGTCACTCACTGCGTCAAGTCGATATAAATTGATAACCTCACAGGGTTCATTTAAAGCTCATCTGTTCCAGGCAAATTGGCGCCAATCTTTGAACAGGGCGCCGCACACACTGGTGGCCAGTTAAGTCACGTGAATTCCTGCTTTTGGTTTTTGACTTCCAGCCCTCATTACTTTCCCAAGCTGTTGCTACGCCGCAGCTGGCGAGCTGCTGCGCCTGTGGAAACGTCGGCTGGCGAGATCTCCAGTGTCCCGTTGGAACGGAAAAACCTCGAAGGAAGCTCTTGCATCACCAAATTTCTCGAAAAGGTTTCCACCCGATGGGAGCAGCAAAGTTATGCGAGGTAGGTGCTCTGTATAAAGCTCGCCAACCTTCTAAAAGACAGCTGTTTAAAGCAAGCTGGGCTCTCCATTCTACCGTAAGCGCGAGCGATGTAATAGCGAGCACAAAACTGCCCACTTGGCCTGCACGGACGTCCATGCGATGTAAGCAAGCGTTGTTCAAAACGGCTTGCTCCTGCTCGTGCCATCTTTTGTTTCGCACAACGTTCAGAGCTTGCAGCACTATCGGGGCTGCGGACACGAGCATGTGAATGTATATATACTCCGTCTCAACATAAGTGCAAGCGAAGCCAGTGGACAAGCACGAGTTTGTTTTCTCTGACGACGCTCTCACTGAACGAGCGTGTGCGCTTAACCCACTAAAAGGGCGTTCGCTCTCGTAGAACCAATGGGCCTTTGCTCGAAGCAGAATTGAAGCAGAAACGAAATCCAATAAAATATTTGAGATCAACCCCACGCTCGCGCAAGCAGTTTTGACACCGCAGTCTTCTAGTGATGTTTTTCGGCAGGCCAAACTATGTTTTGTAAAAACGGGCGTTTGAGTTGATATGCTCGCGACAAAAATCCGATCTCTTCATTCTATTACAGGACCTCTTTTGTATCAACCAATTCAAAACACTAATCCTTGCGAAAGGAAGGAGGGCAATAAATCGAGGGAAAATGATCCTCTAAATATTTTTCTCCTTTCGTTACCTTTATCCAAAAGTGCAAGCAACCACTGCAAGGGAACTGGAAATATAAATAATATGTGCAAGATCTCCAATAACTATATTTATTTATTTATTTATTCAGTAAAACACGCTGCATCAGTTTTACAGTACAAATTCGATGCAGAAACTGAGGATTTTCGATGCCCCGTTTACAAAATGCAGTTACATTTGTTTGTGTTTGTTGGCTTTCTAAAGTCCCAAAGAGAACCCCAACAAAGTCTGAACAGTGCACCACAGGGCAATGCTTATAGTACTGAAGCATACCAAGGACAGACTGCTGCGGCGACCGCAGCTGCTCGTTAGTTTGGCAGTCTGACACTGTATTGGGGTCGACCGAGGCACACCTACCTACCACCAGTGCCATCTCTGTCCATCCTAGGAGTGCGTGCCTTCCCGAGGGCCCCCAGCAAGGTCCGAGCGGAGCGTTTCGTTGGGGTGTTACATGAAGGTATCATAATGTACGCTAGAGCTTCAACTTGTTCAAGTGTCTATACGAAATCTGGGAGGCAAATTGAAGCAGACAGCAACCAGTCTACATTTGCGGTGTTCCTGTGCATTTCTACGGGAAAACGCGCATGCATTTTGTCTCTTCGACGGAAAATTACATAAAAATGTTTTGTTGTCTTGGGTCATACCGAATAGTACGTACATTTTATTAACATTGTAAAAGAGCAATTGCTTCAGTTAGCGCATTTCTCTTTATCAGGAAATGATGTTTATCTTCGCTTTATTTCAGGCCCAAACCTCTGTTCCACAGTAGGTGTAAAAAAACAAGCGACGATTCTAAGCAAAATAACAGTCGAAAGGAATAAAGAGTGGGTTCACTGCTCGCCAGCATTCCGGTGACGATTATATATAGCTGGTATGCCAGACGTGTCACTATATAAAAATGACACTGTCTCGCATCTTCACAAGCTGCCAAAAACACTCCCAACGTAAAAAAAAAACTTGTGTACGTGGGCTATGAAAAGAGTCTCTTTTTACTAATTTTTCTGCCTGGCAGCCTTTATCGGGCAGGTGTTATGAAGGAGTTTGAGCGTAAGGGTAATGTTTTGAACGTAGAACAACTTCACACGCACTCAGCAGCAGTGGCACCACGGTTCCGTCACAGGCGTCTAAAAAAGTATCTTCTGATCTTCGCAGCTGACTTTGCTGATTCATCAAGCCGACAGCGCGGCGCGCAGCACTTTTCATCGAGGGACCTCGAGAACGACCATTGGACGCTGCACGCACGTGGACCACTACGCCATCGCTCGGCACCTGCTACAAAAAGGGTCTTCAGCCAAGGACGAGCTTCACACGCACTCAGCAGCAGTGGCACCACGGTTCCGACACAGGCGTCTAAAAAAGTATCTTCTGATCTTCGCAGCTGACTTTGCTGATTCATCAAGCCGACAGCGCGGCGCGCAGCACTTTTCATCGAGGGACCTCGAGAACGACCATTGGACACTGCACGCACGTGGACCACTACGCCATCGCTCGGCACCTGCTACAAATAGGGTCTTCAGCCAAGGACGAGCTTCACACGCACTCAGCAGCAGTGGCACCACGGTTCCGTCACAGGCGTCTAAAAAAGTATCTTCTGATCTTCGCAGGTTGGTTCCTTTTTAACATTTTAAGTTCTTCTTTGGTTGCCGCTGCTGCTGAGTGAATGTTTCATTTGTAGTATGTAAACAAGCGTTACAGGGCAGCAATGGAAGACAAATGTATTGCCTGTCATGAATTGCTTCCCGATGATGAAGACTATCTATGCTGTTCAGAGTGTGAATTTAACTATCACATCGGTACTTGTTCCGGAGTGAATGGCAACACATATAAGAAAAAGACAGAGGCCACAAAAAAGTCATGGAAGTGCGCAACATGCAGGGCGTTGAGGACTCGAAGCAGCCACAGCGCATCGAAGCCAGGTGACCAAGCTGGAGCAGGTCTTGCTAGTGAGATCGCTCAGATTCACAGCAAACTTTCAGAAGTGCTTGAAATGAAACTGAAAGTAGATACCCTTGTGGGTATTAAGGAAACTATTGACAGCATTGAACGCTCAGTGCAGGAATTCTCACTGAAGTATGATGAAGTAATTGCCGAGATGAAGCTACAAAACCAGGAGAGATCCTGTCCGAAGAAGCGAGTGGAAAAACTCGAGGTGGAAGTAAGGGGCCAAGAAATTGAGAAACAAAGACAAGAGGTATACGAACTAGAGCAATACAGCAGGCGGCAAATCTTATAAATTCACGGGTTGCCCCAGCATGTAAACGAAAATTTGCTTAAAAAACTAAACCTACTGGCCAATAACCTCGACCTTCCACAGCTTTGTGAAACGGATGTCGATGCCATCCATCGACTCCCCTCAGGGACCGAACGGTCTGACAAGACTGCGCCCGTTCTTGTACGCTTCGCATCCCGCCTAACAAGAGACACGTGGCTCGAGAAAAAGGAGAGAACTGAGGAAAGCTAAGTCAAAAATTTTTCTAAATGAAAATCTCGCAGCACAAAACAAAAAGCTATTCTGGCAAATGAGGACAAAAGCAACGGAAATGGAATATAAATTTGCTTGGCAAAGGAATGGGAAAATGTTCGTTCGCCGAGGCGTCGTCGACCGAGTCATTAAAATCAGTACGGAGAAAGATCTGGAAATGATACGCTAAATAGTTATTTTTTTTCTGTTACGTAGCTATTTCATCTGTCATCCACTGACATGACAAGCTATGTTGAAAAAGGCAGTTATTACGATTCCATTTCTTTCAAGCACTGTAATGTTTTGCATGACAAGCAGTTTTCTCTTCTGCACCTAAATGCTCGAAGTTTAAAAAATAAACAAGAAGCTGTTGAAACATTTCTAAGTGACCTAGACCACAAGTTTGATATCTTAGCTTTTACTGAGACCTGGTTTTCCTATGACTCCGATATTGTTCATTTTTCGGGATACAGATGTACATCGCTATCTCGAAGATTAGGAGAGGAGGAGGCGTGGCAGTATATGTAAAAGAATGTCTAGATTATGATGTGTCAGCCGAATACTCTGTGATAGCGCCAGACTTTGAGTCTCTAATGATCAAATGTGGCCATACTGTTCTTGTTGTCCTGTACAGGCCTCCTCAAGGCAAAATACCCATGTTTCTCAAATACCTTGAAGATATGCTAGAGTCTTTTGTGCAGACTGGTATACATGTTGTTCTTTGCGGTGACTTCAATATAGATGTGCTATCCTCAGACCCAACTACGCAAAAACTTCTTGATACTTTGCATTCTTTTGGCCTGGAAAATGTAGTGAAAGTAGCTACCAGGGTGACGGACGTGTCTGAAACAATGCTTGACTTGTGTTTCACTAACTACCAAATGAATGAACTAGAGGCAGGTGTACTATTATCAGGCCTTAGCGACCATTTACCGATTTTTATGTTTTTCACACCTTACTCGACACAACGCAAAAAATCACCACCATGCAGTACTTTTAGATTGATAAACGAGAATAAAATTATTTTTTTTTTTCAGAGGTTAGTCTCGGAGACAAACTGGAACAACATTTTAGATTTGGTTGACCCCGATATAGCATACGACGCATTTATAACGACTGTGAAGGAACTTTACGAGCGAGCGTTTCCTATGATGGAGTTCAAAAGAAACAAGAAATCAAGGAAACCCTGGATTGACGCCGCACTTCGCAAAAGAATGAAACATCGTGATAAGCTTTACGGCTTATTCATAAGAACCAGGTATCCGAACAATCTATTTGAATTTAAAAAGGAGAGGAACAGGTTATCTCGCGACGTTAAGCGAGCACGAAGCAATTATTATGAGAACAAATTTGCAGACATCTATAATAATTCTAGGAAAGTCAGGGATACTGTTAACATCCTTATGTAAAAAAACGAAAAATGCGGTATACTGAGCTTACTGTCGAAGGCATGTCATTCACTGGGACTATGCTTGCTGACGAATTTAAGAAACACTTTTTGGAGTCTGGTGCATCGAATGGAAGTACTTCAAACATTACTGACTACGAACGTTATATCACATCTAGCACAGAAAGTTCGATTTTTATGTTTCCAACTACGGAATTAGAAATAAACAACTTAATATAGAAACTAAAGAATAATAGCGCTTGCGGTGAAGACGGCATACAAGCTAGACCTATAAAATCAGTTTCCAACTTGATTAGCCAACCACTATCACATATATGTAACCTAGTATTGGGCACAGGTGTATTCCCAAGTAAATTAAAAATTGCTAGGGTATCAGTAATACATAAAGGAGGGGATACAAATGATTTAAATGATTATAGACCAATTTCTGTTCAACCAGTGTTTTCGAAAATTATAGAACAAGTTATCAATGAACGATTTCTAAACTACTTTAAAAAGACAAATCTTATATCAGAACAACAGTACGGCTTCCAGAAGAAAAAGTCGGCGGAAATGGCATTGTTAAGCATAAAAGATCAAATAATTACTAATTTAGAACACCAAGTGTATACCGTAGGCGTATTCATTGACTTAAAAAAAGCGTTCGATTCAATCAAGCACGATATGCTATTGGGAAAACTTTATAGATGTGGGATTAGAGGGAATTCGCTTAGCCTAATAAACAGTTATTTATCAAATCGGTTGCAATATACAGACGTTAATAACGCGAAGTCAAATATGGGTAAAATAAAGTACGGTGTCCCGCAGGGCTCTATCCTTGGCCCACTGTTATTTACCTCTTTCTTGAGATATAATTCTTTACGCTGATGACACTAATATATTTTTTTCTGGGAAACACCTACAAGAGATTGAGCACCATACCAATACGTGGCTCAGAAATGTATCATTATGGCTCATAGCAAATAAGCTAGAATTGAATACTAAAAAAACTAAGTATATTATTTTTAGACCACGCAATAAATGTGTCGAGCAAGAAATCGTCATACAATATCACGGAGAAATTATTGAACGGGTTGTTTCGCTCAAATTCCTTAGCGTTTTGTTTCACGAAAACTTAAGCAGGTCTTTTCATGTAGACAAACTAAGAACCGAGATTTCGCGCTCCATTGTTCTTATCTGTAGAGTTAGACATTTATTGCCACGTCGAATAAAGAAACAGTTTTACTACGCATTGGTTCATCATCGTTTTAACTACTGCCTACTTTTATGGGGAACAACAACAAAAACAAATATAGACAGCCTATACACACTACAAAAGCAAGTCTTGCGTTTAATAGAAAATGCACCGTACAGGAGTCATACTGCTCCGCTTTTCAGAAAGCACCAGTTATTAACATTGCAAAATGTTATAAAAAAGAAATTATCTTTAATCATCTATAGTCAAATAAAGTCCGAGCCAACAGCCTTCTTTCAACAGTACCTCTGGAGAGAACATACTTACAATCTTAGATCCACAAACTACACAAGAGAAAAAGTACGCACAAACTACGGCAACCAGAAACTATCTAACCAAATACCTATCCTTCTAAATGGCCATTCTTATCTAATGGCTATAATCGAAGACAGTGTATCAATTCAGGTTTTAAAAAAAAAACATGAATATGTATTTTCTGTCATATCAAGAGTAACTGCGTTCTCAGGTTTTTTTTTTTTTTTTTAGTGTTATGATACGTGCTGTGTCATGTTTTATGCTTCTTTTTTTAAAGCTTGTTATTTTCTCGGATTTATGCAGTGCTATCTCGTGTGCACTGTAATGCTTATGGTTTTCATATGGTTGCTTACGTTTCGCAAGTTTTCATTTTTCTGCCTTCGTGTGTGCCACGCTGAGTGATGTGCCGGGGGGGGGGGGGGAGGAGGGGAGGGGGTCGACGCCTCGTCAGGTATTTAGTTGCATTTTGCGACGCCTTCTAGACAACTATCTGATGTATGTTGTCTGAATGAAAAAACATTGAATTGAATTGAATTGAATATTCGCACAAAGCAGAAAGAATAAAGCAGTGCTCACTTATTGAAAATCAGACATGTCCTTCAATTTATTTTAATTGTAAATGCACATGGGTTACGGATCCAGTGTTACTGCATAGTTTTGCCGTCTTTCTTAGTTTTCCAGATGCCCTTCGTTGGTTTGGAAGGTATATCCTATATGCTGAAAAGCGCCGACGTCGTGTTCGCGTTAGCATTGTCCGACGTTGCACATAAATACATGTACCAAGCCGTTTTAGCACCGTTTTTGATGCAATTAATTTCAAAGACAAACTTCGTAACTGACCAATTATTTTGTCTGCATGACTAAGAAATGTTTCAAGCTGCCTATTACGCACGAATTATTCGGGATATTTGATCTTATAATCGAGCGCAAGGAGAAAATGAATTCATTTTTTTTTTTCATATGAAATTCATTATCGGAAGTCAGTTTTTCGACTGGTTGCTGTCTGCTTCAATTTGCCGCAGCACACTGGCGCCAGATGAAACTTTGACGTACATTATAATAACTCTATGAGGTTCTCTTTACTTTGAGACGTATGGTTGGTGGCGCCCCCTTCGTGACACTTTGTATTTCCTCATAAACCGGCCTTGACACCCACGTTTTCAACTCAGCTAACCCTACACCACCTAAAAGCCATGTTCCAGGCGTCGTTCCCGTTATTATAATAGAGTTCGTCAACCAAAGACAGATCATGGTGTAAGAAGCACTCGAAACAACAGACGACCCTCAGACCTCTGAACCGTAAGCCGTCAACGATGGCAAGCGCATTTTTGCAGCCTCCACCACCTATCGAGTCCGGCGACAAGCCAGCCGTCACGTGGAAAAAATGGCACATAGCATTCACTATTTAAAAAACGGCTATCGAATTCACAAAAATGCCCGACGCAGCCAGAAAAATACTTCTTCACCATGTCTTCATACCAGCAGCGCGTCCTATCTTGCAAACGTTTACCAAAGTAAACGGTTCAAACTCCGTCGCGGTAATATTTTAGCAGTTCGGCGACTTGTACACGCCGAACGAAAGCGTGACCCGAGCGGCTACACAGTTCAACATGATGGTGCTGCAACTAGGACAAACCATCGACGACTCTGTGACAGACTTGAATTAATAAACACGTAAATTTGAGTTTGAACAAGATAAGCACCTACTCGGCGATTGCATCATCGTCAGCATCGAAGACGACGCGCTGCTGGAGCGACTTTTCCCAGACCCGAGACTGACACTAGAAAATATATCTTCATGCAAAGGTGACGAAATCTCCAAGCAACATGCTCACGACGTTCATGATAAATAGGGAGAGCAAACGGGGGATCGTCTATCTCGCTACCACTCTAGCCATTAAGAGAGCAAGGCCACACACCTCGCACCAGCACGCATCGCACAAAGCCACAGACCAGCAGCTCTGCTAAACATACCCAACTCGCCCAGCGTACATCCTCAAGATGGGGCATCAGTCATCCCCCACTGAGCTGCCCACTGTATGGAAGCAACTGCAGCCTCACTGTAATATCAAGGAAGCTCAAACACACCTTCAGTTCCGCAACAAGTCTCAACATCGACATGGTGTCAAACCACTATGTCCTCTGACTCAAGTCGAGATAGTCTATTTCCGTCGTTACAACAAATCGGAACTTGGAGTTGTGCTCCAAGTCGAACCACAGTCCCGACCATACCTAATCAGAGAGGAAGACGGGGTTCATTGCAGAATCAATTGGTTACACATCCGACCATTCGCTTGGAAAAGCAATGAAACCTTCGAGGACTACTACCAACTCACGTCGAACGACAATCTCGCAAAAGTCCTGCCCAGCAGCCACGCATAGCGGAGACCACTAGATCAGGCCGTAATATTGTGCCGCCAGCACAATCTTACGGCCTGTGCACTCTGAACTTTTAAAACTCATATATACTTTGTTCTTCTTGTCAAAAAAGGAGGTGTTATGTTAAGAAAGGTAAAAAACGCAAGCAAGCTGGTGAATGACATCCATAGTAACGCTGCGAAGTAGGAACAATATAAAAAACGAACAGAACACCGAAGTCTCTAACCCACAGATGTTCGGGCGAGTTGGTGTACAGGGGGAACAGCGCACCCACAAAACGGTCACACAAGTCAGCACACACAAAAGGAGGAGACACTTACGCAGCGCTGACGGAGTACCAGTAGATATGTCGTTATGTTTCGCGATATTCTCTGCCTCCATAATTTATCTTGTGAGCTGGTTCTGGTATCTTGCCAAGCACGGCGCAGTTACTCAGCAGCACTGATTTACTCAGCAGCAGCACTCCGTGAGCATAAGAACACATTCACCAACAAAGACTCCGGACATCTATGGATTCACTGTCGTGACTGTGGCTGCTCAGTGCTGCTGAGTAACTGCGCCGTGCTTGGCAAGCTCCAGAACCAGCTGACAAGAGAATTTATAGAGGCAGAGAATATCGCGAAACTTAACGACAGATGTGTTAGTACTCCGTCAGCGCTGCGTAAGTGTCTCCTTTTTTGTGTGTGTGTTGACTTGTGTGACTGTTTTGTGGGTGCGCTGTTCCCCCTGTACATCTCTAGCGCAGCTTCTGTGTTAGAAACTTCATTGTTCTGTTCATTTTTATTGTTCCTACGTCTCGGGCTTATTATGGACCTGTTATGTATTCAGAGACGTGTGGTTAGTGGCGCCCCCTTTGTGGCACTTTGTATTCTCTCATGAACCGGCCTTGACACCCACGTGTGCGACTGAGCGAACCCAACGCCGCAGAACAACTCGACATCGTTCCCGTTCTCGTAATATAGTTTGTCAACCAAAGACATATCAGGGGCAGTCTGCCGCCCCGACCGCAGATGTTGGTGGGTTTGGCAGTTCGAAACTCTTACCTGTTCGACTGAGCCACACCTACCGCTAGTGCCGCCTCTATCGAACCTAGGGAAGTGTCCTCCGGAGTCCCCCCAGCAAGCTCCAAGTGGCTCTCTACAGAACCTTACTCCCCAGCTCCACCGGGGCAGTCTGCTTTGTACTTTGTCTTGCCCTCCCCTCTGTAATGACACAATTATATTGTTTCCAGGTCGACCATGGCGCACCTACCACTAGTGTGTCTCCGTTATTATGTTCCCTTTAGATGTCTGTGCCCTCCCGTGGTGCCCCGAGAAATTTCCGGGCAGTGCTTTACAGACCATTGCTTCCCCAGCTTGTCCTGGACAGGTTGCCGCAGCAACAGCAGCTGCTAATAAATTTACATATTCGACGTATTTTTTTTTTTGAGGAGTGCAGACAGCTACACACAGTTTCTTACATCAAAACTTATTGTCTTATCAATCAATAGCCACTTAACAAGATTGAATAATAGTTTTTTTCAAGCACAATGTCCACACTTGGCATCAGACAGTATCAATAAGATGTCAGTCTTTCTGATGTACTGATGGATAATTAATAGCTACAATGACAACTAAATTCGGTGCGTCAAAGACTGATATTGGTACAACGACAGGAGTTTCAATTAGAATGGGAATAAAACTATTTAAAATTTTTAATTAAGCGCTTTTTCGCTGCAAATAAATTTAAGTGTCTCGAAACGCCCCTTATAAAGTGGACTGCAATGAGTAAAGGCACCCCCGAGAAAGCTTTTCAGATTCGCCTTTCTCGTGGCTCTCATGGCATCAATGTAGTACTGGGGTGTTGGGACATCTGCTGCATGCAAAACGCACACATCAGTGACGTCTCCAGGACTTCAGGTTCGTGCTAGAGATATTACACAAGCTGGTGGATTCATTAGCATACAGGGTGAGTGAAACTTGAAGGTATACACACTTGTGCATCCAAATCTCGAGTACGAATCTAAATTCTCCGATCTCCGGAGACATGCGTTATCAAAGAGCTCCATGTTGAATCCTTTGTTTTTTTTGTAAAATGTATTCAGTGCTCAGGTGTTCCGTATCAGTTATAGAATTATAATGTGCAAGTACTTTAAAAGTATTTTAGGAAAGTTGAAGGTGATTGTCCATGTCAGTAAATCTATCTGTACATCTATGAAGTGTTACAAAATCATTTTTATGGTGTATTGTATGCGTTAATGTAATTTATCCCCTGTTTTCATTTTGGGGATAACTCTGTTACATACTCTGCATGTGTTCTTCTTGTAGTTAATTTTCCTTCCGTGGCCTTGGATTTGGCAGGTAAATTTATGAAACAATAAGCTGGAGACTTTAATCTTATTTTCTTTAATGTCATCTGCACTTCTGTATGTTCAGGAAGATTTTAATATCGCAGTCGCTTGTTTTGCATGAATCTGTGGATCAAATTTGATCATATTTTTTTTCTTTTTGTTTAATCTGTTTTATTGTAATAACCGCCAAATGATTGCGTCTTTTCAGATTTTATGTAAAATCTAGACGCCTTAAATGAATGTGCAAGAATTAATACGTATGCATATTGACATAGAGAATAGAGATTTTTCACGTAAAATTGAAACGGTATAAAAGTAAAATTGGTAAACACTCGATTAGTTGTTGAAGCCATGCACTGTTTGTCAAATTTGCACCAGGTTTTTGCACTCAGGACGCTGACCAGGGCGTCTAAAAGGAGCGCGAATTGTGGTTCAAACGAAGTTTTTGTTTGTGTTTTTCTTAGTATGAACATATTAACAGAAAATATACAAACACTGCTTAAGTTGCGAAGTACGAAAATTAATTTCGAAAAGCTACTCACTCGCTTAAAGGGGCCCTGTACTCCTATTTAAGCGTCTACCTTTTTGACGTTTCCACATCTCTTGTGGTTCGGGAAACCCAGCGCGCACGGAGAGTAACTAAATATCAATTCGTCAAATTCTAATTCTTTTTTTTTAGTCAAAATACAAAGTATAACTGGCGCGAACCGTTTGAAATAATCATGAAAGTAGTTCTCGTTCAGCGTTTTTGATAAAAAAACAAACAAACAAATGCAGTTTATAAAGTACGGAAGCAAGAAATGACCCGTCGACATGCCCACCACCAAGCGGAGCAAAAGGCGGCGCCTTCTAGAAAGGGGTAGTGAGATCAGGCACCGACGAGCGGCGAGCATAGAAAGGTCCCGGATGTACGTGGCGGCGCTGCGGTCGTATAGGCTGGAGGATTCGACCGGTTCTGACCGTTTCGAATGCCTTAGGTGAGCATGCTTGGATTGCGGTTTGGCCGTTTGGCGGTTTGACAGCGCGAAGTGGCTGCCGTACTAAACTGATCTTTACCCCGCGTTTGCTGTCGTTTGTGTGCAATGAAGTGTCATGCCGGATTCGAGCTAAATTGCGCAGCAAATGCAATTGGGAGCCGCCCTGGCCGCCCGCTTCATCCAACTGATTCAGCATATGTTTTAGTGGCGCCCTCTCGAGCTGTCGACACGGAGTGCGGCAGCAGTGAGCGCTCGCTGAGCTCACTACCCCTTCTTTAGTTCACGGCCACTCAAGCAATCAAGGACGTCATGAAGGAGGTTATTTTTTTGCTTGTTTTTTTGTAATTTTAGTTCGCCTATAACTTTCAAAATTAAGCGAAATTCGAGAAAAGAAAAGTTTCAGTAAGTTACTACGTTCAGTGCGCTCAGGTACGGTGCAAATTAAAAACCAGATAAATAGTCATTTGAGGGCCTCTTTAAAATGAAGTAAGATATTATTTATTACAATGAAAAATAGCTGCACCGAGTAGCCCGTATCGGAAGGCCGGTGGTGTCGCAAATTTTACAGCATGCACATAATACACACGCAGAAAGATACCTTGCCCTTTTTATTATTAATAGTACCGACTTCAGCTCAAAATGCTAGCTTAGCGTCAACTCCTTCGACGCTTACACAATTACAAAAAAGAAAGAAAAAAGCATGTTTCTTTCTAGGCCGCCTAATGGTGTTTTTTTTTTAGCACCCATAGGCCATACCCTCCCGAAAGCTCACCAAGGACACATTAAAAATAAGTAGTGGATCATCTGAAGCCGCGGATAATGTAAGTGAAATTTGGCGGTTTGATTTGGTGATTAAAAACGACTTGCATTTACTGTTAATCCGAAGTGTGGAAAGACACTCATGAGACACCGACGGATAATGCAACTCGGTACGGACGATTGGGGCAATTATCCGAAGTACTTTCAGGATCCATGGTTGGACGAACAGATCTAGAGCTGCTTCAGGACGGTCAGACTCGAATGCGGGTTGTAATGAGGTTATTGCCACAGTTATATGACGGGAAAGGTCCACACGACCGGCATCCCGCAGCTTAAGCTCTCCGAGACGGCGAGACGCTTGGGAACACTCAGAGGGCGTCCTCATCGCAAATTGAAAGTTAGAGGTGGAGTAAGGAGATTTTTTTTTTTTTTTGGAGGAGGAGGATAGAGAATGCGCCACTTTTCCAGATGCAGGGGCTTTAGGTTAGTTAGCGCCTTTGACACAGGGACGTCACATGACATCACGACTTCGCATCGCGAGTTACGTGACACCATGACGCACTCGATCGTCATGAGCACGAGTCGAGTTCTCGGGTTCCTGAGAATCAGAATCATCAAGCATTCGGATGATGGCTCGTGTTCGATCAAAGATGAGAATAGTCGGACTCTTAAAATATCTGAAGCTCAGCCCATGCCTTATACTTTGCCAAACCGAGCGCATGACATTAAACACTCTTGGTGTATAATAAACGTCCGATTGCGTGGCCGTTTGTTCTAATCGCAAGTTGAGGAGGGGAAGCTCTTTCCTTTATTTTTACTGTGTCTGTCATTTCGCGGAGAGGAAAAGTGATGGGTGTTTTTTGCAAGTCATCAACATCCGGAAATATTTATCAGCGGTATCTAGTAAAAGTACAAAAATTGTTGCATGACCGATTTTAGATATAAAATGCTACAATTTTCGTTGAGGCGACGAAACATATGCTTTCGTTGTTGCTGAAATGCATCAGAACTTTGTCCCCAAGAATGGAAATCTTAAAAGGACGGAATGCGACTGATAAATCCGACGTTACTTAGAACTACCGGTGTTTACAGGAAGGATACTTGAAAAGAACTCTTATAGTGGCCTCACAGAAATAACCGAACGTTGGCAGCCTCTCTAAATCTAACATGATTCTCTTTCTCAAGTTCTTCCTGAAGCTTCGACCCCCTCCGTGTTTTTTTTATACTTCAGGGTATTTAGGTGCTAAATGAAAGCAATACGGGATCATTATTAACAAGTCACACAAATATAAAAGTTCATTTAACACCCTCAGATTGAGGAGGGTGTCTCTAAGGAAAAAAAATCGTATTTTCTGGACGAGCAACGAGAAAACAAATGAGAAGGGGTGGAGGGGGGGGGGGGAGGGCGGGTTCGGCGGGAGTTTGGAAAATATACTTTGTTGTAAAGGTTCCTCTGCCTCACAGCTTTGGCGCATACCAAAAAGGGTGAACCCAGAAACTACTATGTTTGCAAAAACACTCTTGTTAGAAACGCGTTTTTGTGATATGAGACGCATGCACCGTTCCTCATGATGCTGCACAAGACAAAAATAATTTCTGTCTCTCAAATTCATCGCTTGCACTGGACACGGTCCTTCTGCAGCGTGCATTTTGCAGCACCGGATTTTTTGGTTCTGAGAAAGAAGCAGTCGCAACGGCCACGAGACTGGAGTACGATGACGTCAAGTGCTAACCATGTTAATGAATTCAGTTTTCTGCTGAAATGCTTTGTTCTCCACTCTAGCAAAAGCTGATGTCCGAATTGCAAAGTTGTACAGTATATTCTCCGGCCTCGCGATGATATACGGCAACAAAATAAAATGTTAAAGCGCATGACTGATAAAGCACAGAGTTGCAAACTGAGGGACAAAGGCAAGTGCACGTAAGACCGAATATAACATTAATCTCCCAGTGCAGTATTTAGCGAAGTTTCGAGTCCATGCAAGCTGACGCCCCCAACGAACCTTTTTTTTTTTACGATCATAACAATATGTGCCTGTCCTTCGCGCTATTTCTGTGTAATTCTGTATATCATGGCATCTCCATGTATTAATTTCTTTGCAGTGAGGCATACTTTATCAGATTATTTTAAGGAATACCATTTATTAACGTCACGTTTTTTCGCATTTCGTGCATTTTCCTTCAGATCTATCATGTGAACACGAAGTCTTCTTTTTTTCGCATACCTCGCGACGCGGTATTGCCCTGTCAAAACAAAACAGCGAACCAAAAAGAACGTTCCCACAAATTGGCTCGATAGCTGGCGTATTTTCGAGAATCCCACTCCCGTGTCGGTCTCAATCGGCTATGTGAACTTCATACAGCCAAATATATGGTTGAGATGCTAATTAAGTTTAATTACTGACTGAACATTTGACAACTTTAATAATAGGTTAACCGCCTTAAAAATATACAGCTTGAATAAATGCGCTGAAAAAGTCTGAAAAATACCTTGCATATCTGTTCCTGCATTTTTATTATTGGTAATCACGCGTAGAAGTGGTTTGCGTCAGCCTTAAGGCTTTACTCCATAGAGCAAAAAAAAAGCGACACATTTTGCCCCTGCGGTGTTCGCCCTGTGCCTGTCGTCAGAAGAGAACTGTTCCGCCGCGCGCAAAGCGAGCAAGACGCCGGTCAAAGTTCGATGGTTCTTCGCTGCATATAGACTTTTTGATAAATTATCCAAGCATCAGAAATAATGCTGGGTATTTACCTACACATTCTGCACGCGTTCGTGTTATCTGTAATAAATATTTGAAGTAATAAAACAAAAGTAGGACTTTGATGAACGAGTGGTCAAAGTGTCATTTCTTTCGGACTTTTACTTTAGAACAGGGACTACTTGCATATGGCACTATTTGCAGCGCGTGTAACGGCACTCGCGCGAGCTCTTCGAGCTTGGAAAATTTAGCAAAAAGTCTGTTCGCTCCATGTAGTTCAGCGTTTATAAAAATGTTGAATTTCCAAGTTGATTTTAATACCTATGTGTCTCGGAAACATATGTAACTCATCAAACATATTTAAGTCTGTTATGACTTTTTTATATGATGAACAGTATTTTAAGTGTCTGTGGGCTGGCAAAACCAGATACACAGGAGTGGTTGGCAAAGCTATGATCATGACGCACGTACACCGTCAAATATTAACAAATAAATTAAGCTAACATGTTGAGTAGTCTCAGTAGAGCGTCAAATACTATTTTGATTTATTTAATAAAAAATACCAAATGGCAAAAATGATGCTTATTTGCAAATTGAATTGAAGGCATCTTGTCAAGAAGAAGCCTCAACAGCCAGGCTATGCCAGTTTTTCTTGAATAAGAAAACGTGCACTTGTGTAACACGCTATTTTAGACCAGATTCGATCTGAGTACGAACCTGCGTATAAATTAGAGTGACAGAATTTTGATCAATTCCCTCTTTTTTTTTTATTGCCTGCTTTGACACAAAACGAAAATTCACACACAATGTTAAAATCACATACACGGTGGATAGTACCCGTGCATGGACTAAATTCTTTTAAGTTCTCCAGTACATCCAAAGTTGGCATCTAGTCAGGCGGGCACTCTAAAGAGGAATAGACAGATTTTAGTTTGCAGACAGATTCTATAAAATACAATCTTACTGGGCGCACGTCCACATCGGCATGCCTGACCACCATTCTGCATCGCCATATTGCATGCAGACCCAGGAGCATGACAAGATCCGCAGGAATTTCGTTATTTTTCTCCACAGGAAGGAACCTAATAGGGTCATTCCACGTGAAACGTCCCAGATGTTGCGCTCGACCACCTCCGATTTCTAAAAAAAAATTCATAGGCTTCGGCCACAATGTCGGTAGCCATAACCTAAAATAGTTTTGACGAAAAACATTTGTGATGACGTGAGCACGATTTTAAGTTTTTGAAAACAGCGTGAAACTAGGCATCACTAAATAATTTACGAAAAATCAGCTTTTTTATGAAACACCCAACAATATTTTTTTCTTAAATTTGCACGGTTGTCGACTTACAATGTGGTTGGTTTTGTGCGGTTTTGTATAATTTAAATATTTTTTTTAAATACATAATTTTATTCAAAAATAAACATTTTTGTCATTTTATTAAAAAATATATAATTGCTCCCGGAACCTAATATAACTTTTTACTGGCTGCCCTCTAGGTATATAACCTATAAAAATATTTTAAACCGCTCAATTAAACATCTTGCAGTAAAACAAAAATCCTGAAGTTGCCAAAAAGTGCGTTTTGACGCATAAACAGCCGTTTATTCCACCTGAGGTGGTCCAAGTAAAAATACAAAATATGGTTGGATTGGAAGAACGATTGATCGTCCTTTTGATTCTGAAAGTGTAATCAGAGTAATTTTTGTTTGAAGCGAGAAAACAATTTTTGAAGTTGAACTCTCGCACCACTACCCGGCGTCGCGTCTTAACGCCTCTTCGCCGCACAGCACGCCACCTGCGACGATAGCCGAAGCGATTAGGTCCAAAGAAACAACGGAGTTTGCTGCCCGCTTCCCCTCGTCCTTCTTTTCTGGCTGTAAGAGAAGAAACATCGGGTATCGTATACTACTCCGAGGTGCCGCCAGTGCGTCGCCATAGCAGGCCCGTTGAGCCCTTTGTACCCGAGGGCGGCTCCTCACACTCCAAAACGCGATGCCTAATCGACGGGCGGCATCAGCTGACGTGGACGTCTTCATGCCATGCCAAAGGTCCCACGGCGACCTCCGATTCCTAAAATAAAATTAATGGTTCTTCACCATAATGTTTGTGGTGCTTCTCCAAAATATTTTTGACGAGAAACAAATTTCATGGGGTGATGGCGGTTTGAACTCGTAAAAAAGGAGTGAAACTAGGAGTCATTTATTAATTGATGAAAATTAAGATATTTTTAAAGAACAGTGGACTATTTTTCCTAAAAACCATATGGTATTTTGATTGTTGTGTAATAAGGACCATGGATATTCCTTTGAAGCAATTAAAAAAAAGTAATATATGAGAATTTCAGCCTTTTTGATAGTTTGGTTACAAACTATCTCGTGGCTGCAGGTGATTAAAAATTTTTATTGGCAACCTTGTGAATATACTGCACAAAAAAAAAAGTTTCGGGCCGTAGAACTAAATATCTTTCAGAAAAAACAACTTAATTTGTGCAAAATTTCGTTCTGCCGTTTAAAGAGCCGTCAATTCTGCCTTGAGGTGGTCGAAAGAAAAATGCGAAACATGGTGACTTTTACAGAAGAGTTTATTGCCTTTTGATCTTGAAAGTTTAATTAAAATATTTTTGTTCTAAATACGAAAAAAAAAAAAAACATTTTGAAGTTGAGCTTTTACGTCGCAACCTGGCGTCGTTTCTTGTGCCTCTTCTCTGCAGAGCACGGCACCGTCGAGCCCGTCGAAGCGTGCGGCGGTATAACGGTGTGCCCAAGCAAGTAGGGAGCAGGACCTTGAGTTGTCGGGTACATCTTGGTGAAAAGGGGCTGTTTTTCACTCTTGTTGCTTTATGGCTTTTCCCATTTCGACCGTTTTACGCGGCGATGTCCTCCTGTGATCTTCCTGTGTCTTGATGTGAGGAGATGCTTAGCGCTGCCGGTTCAGAGCATCCATTAGTAAGGTAGCTGTTTCCTACATACACAACGCGATCACTCTCTCTTTTAACGTCAGGACAGATGTAAACAGCAGCACAAAAGACCCGTGAACGGGCAATCTCAAACGACGAGGCGATGTGGTGTTGACGAATGCGCGCCGTTGAAGGCTCACGCGTCGTTTGTGTTCAAATCGGCTTTGAAATTACAAATTCTTGCGTTGCTGAATAGGACGTAAGTCCAGCACGTAGCGTAGATGATGACGCAGGCTTAAAGTGATGGTAACTTCTTGTCCCTCTGACGGGGACCGCTGAGCTAAATCTTGAATTGAGTCGAGCTCGTTTTTCTTCAACCATTTCTTTCGGCACCCAAAGTATTGTTATGCCCCCGATGTTATTTTTGGCCCAGGTAAACAGCTGCTGGGGGGTCATGATTTGGTTCTCGAAGGGTCTTCGAAGACTGGCCCTTGCTGCCAGACGCTTCTCTGTACCCCCGACTCCGTCACAAGCACTCTTCCCGTAGGACGTTGCGAAAAAATTTCATTCAGGGGAAATGCCGAAATCATTTTCGTGTTGACAGAGGTTTGCAAAGTTTTTTTATTCTTGTACTGAGAGGACGCACCATTTGAAAAGTAGTGAATTTTTCTAATTTGCGGAAGGTCTCGCTTCAATATATTAATTACTTCACTATGAAATACAGAAACTGCCACCGTGTCGTGTTCTAGGCAGTCATAAATAAAACTGAATGATTTTATAGAAATCTCTTGGGTGGTGGCTTCTTGTTTGCGAAAGTAAATAACAACGGGGAGTACTGATGCCTGAGTATTCACCCAGTGATAGGATTGCGGGGCGTCCTGCACGATGAAACTATTATTTTCAGCGAAGTCCATGCGTACTATTGCCTCGTGTTTGCCTACGTTTGCTTTGCGCTCCCGCAAGTATCGTGCCTGTTGTTTGCTCACAAAGTGGTGAGCCTTCAGTGCCTTCAGCATATCTAAGAATTTTTCGCGGAACTCTTCTGTTGTCAGAACAATGGTTTCCAGTTGGCAACACACCCCGCTAACCCACTGTTGCACATGGACGTAATCCGTTTCTTCCGGGTCAAGAAGTGGAGTGCTGCGGAGCAAAGTATCAGCAAAATAGGTAGTTGAGCATTTATCACACCTGTCAAGCATGCACTTTTCATTGTGTAGATCACATACTGTAGTGGATAGAAGTTCTTCGGTGCTTTAGTCTAATCCTGTAGCTTGAAGCATGAGCTTAAAATTTTGGTGTTGCATGCACACGCAATCTGTGTGAGTGCCTCTTCCCCCTGCTAGGACACAATGTGATGGCCGCAGATTTGCGAATGTTGAAAAGCCGCACCTGAAATCGCAGCTTTTTTTTCCATTCCTCGTGCATTTCTTTCAATTTGAGCAACAACAGACGCTTTTGGCGACCACGTAGCACGTCCTTTTTTCGCGTTAGGCAGTACGAGATAGCGTCGTCCTGATAGAACTCCATGATGGAGGCCTTGACTTCTTCGCTGACCGGGCGGCCTCTTCTTTTTGGCACGGTGCATTATATTCCTGATTCTGAACTGACCTTTACGGCTTGACGCGCTTGTCGTTGGGAGACTCCAAAGAAGTTCATATCTTTTCGCGTGACCAATAGGGTGGGGCCAATGTTAGAAGTTGTAATTTTTGTCTCTCTATTTTTCTCCAGGTCAAACTTGTTTTTTACATCTTGCATGAGTGACACGTAGTCACTCAAAACAAAATATTCATCCTGGTTCGGCTGAGAAGTTCGTTTCTGCTGTACACCCAAAGATGTAAAAATTCTTCTTTCGGCAGAGATTTTAAGTTTTCTAACCTTCTTTTGGGCGTATGTCTCACGGCTTGTTCGCCCTCCTTTTCGTTGGAGATGGCTCTCTCCAACGGCTGCGAGGGACTCGTTGACGCTCTCAAGTGCTACGTCGGGGTCATCTTGCTCAGAAGAGGCATCACGAGCCAGAGGTGGTGGTGGTGCTTGAAAAGTAGGTCTCTTCTTCAATTCGAAACAATTTCGTCGGCATGCTTGACAAAGTCGGTTTCCAGGAATAAGGTTTAAATTGGGGTGCACCTCTGCCAAGGCTATTGTAATGACAGCTGATTCATGGCGGTTTTTGACGTATCTATAGAAAGGGTTAGAACACCACTTGGATGCAATCAGTGATGCGTACTTTTTAAGGAATACTTGATAATGATGCGAACACACTGTACGGATGTCACCTTGTGGGCGCCCGGAACGGAGCGAAAGGAGCCGCCGATCCGTGTGCTTCAGGTCTTGAGCGTTGATGAGGGACCGCGTCTTGGTCTGTGTGGTCACATGGCAACCCCTTGCACCAAGGGAGGACGGAGGAAGTTCGGCTTCTGCAATGAAAAAGTAATTTGAATAGAACATGACTGCTCTTTCATTTATGTGAGCCATATCTGCGTGCTACGCATAAATGACAAGTCGGGCACATATGCGCTTTTCGTGCAGAAGCTAGCCTTGTACGCAAAACGCCATTCGGCTTTGAACTTTTATAACACTAATTGGTTTGTGGCAGGTATTAGGCAAACCATGTGTATTTAATATAAGCCATCGCATCCTTCCCTACAGCTTGGGCTTATACATGTCTAACGTAACACATACTACATGTACGACGAACGGCCAGCTTTAAAAAAGTAGCTAGTCTATTTGGTTTCAAAAAGTCATGAATTGAGCGGCCGCAACTATACAGATGCTGTGACAGCGTAGACACGAGTAAACACGACACAACTATCATTGTATTGTACAAAATAAAGCCAGCTTTCCCACGTACCCTGATCAGCATCCACAGGAATCGTAGATTGACTTCTTTCTTCAGAGGGACCAGCTTCATCCATCGTTACACCACCGTACAACGTACTCGTCGAAAAATTAAGTTCTTTCTTCGACAGATTTCCGATCTCAAATGGTCGTTCAAAAGCCAACTTCTCGCTTGTCAGCCCTTTCTTAGCTTACTAGCGCAGAAGCGGGTTTCTCAAAAGGCAAGGAATAAGTCTCGACACCCAGTGTCAATAGTGCGGACACGTGCCTATGTTTATTCATTCTTTCCGAAGGGTCATGTAAAGATTCCCGCACTGACAATATGGACCGAAAAAAATTGCTAAAAGCGCAATCTTGTCTTGTGACCATGCTTCAAGCGTCCGAGTTAACATGCTGAATCAGCGCGTTTCAGAGCTTTGATCACGCGCCTGTAGCCTTCACTAGGCTCCAACTAAGCGCGAAACAGATCATAGTTCCGCTTTTCACCGCAGCATGCGTGACGGCTAGATTCCGCGGCGATATTATCGTGTTTCAGACGTCCACGTCAGCTGATGCCGCCCGTCTACTAGGCATCGCGTTTCGGAGAGTGAGGAGCCGCCCTCGGGTACAAAGGGCACAACGGGGCTCCTATGGCGACGCACTGGCGGCACCTCCGATTAGTACATGATACCAGCCGTTTCTTCTCTTACAGCCAGAAAAGAGGGACGAGGGGAAGCGGGCAGCAAACTCCGTTGTTTCATTGGACCTAATCGCTTCGGCTATCGTCGCAGGTGGCGTGCTGTGCGGCGAAGAGGCGTTAAGAAGCGACGCCGGGTAGTGATGCGAGAGTTCAAAATCAAAAATTTTTTTTTCGCTTTAAACCAAAATTACTCTGATTAAACTTTCAGAATAAAAAGACGATCAACTCTTCTTCCAAACCCACCATATTTTGTATTTTTACTTGGACTACCTAAGGGTGGAATAAACGGCTGTTTACTCCACCCTGATGGCCATTCTTTTTTCATGGGTGGGCGCCAATGAGACGAACAGTTGGTTATTGGCCTCTTACCAGACACATTTTTTTCATCGGCGGCTAGGGTTTAAACGACCAGTATGTGACCAGCCCCTTCCTGGTAACTTTTTTGTCATGGGTGGCCAGCAACGAGCCTAACGGTTGGTGATTGGCCACTTACTAGACACAATTTTGTCATCGGTGGCCAGGGGTGAAACGACCAGTCTGTGACCAGCCCCTTTCTGGTAACTTGTTTCATGAGTGGGCACCAATGAACCGAAGAGTTGGTGATTGGCCTCTTACCAGACACATTTTTGTCATTGGTGGCTCGGGTTTAAACGACCAGTCTGTGACCAGCCCCTTTCTGGTAATTTTTTTTTGTCATTGGTGGCCTGCAATAAGCCGAACAGTTGGTGATTGGCCTCTTACCAGACACATTTTTGTCATCGGTGGCCTCGGGTGAAACGACCAGTCTTTGACCACCCCCTTTCTGGTAACTTTTTTTCATAGATGGGCACCAATGAGCCGAACAGTTGGTCATTGGCCTTTTAACATACACATTTTTGTCATCGGTGGCCAGGGGTGAAACGACCAGTATGTGACCGGCCCCTTTCTGGTAATTTTTTTGTCATGGGTGGCCAGCAATGGACCGAACAGTTGGTGACCGGCCTCTTACCAGACGCACTTTTGTCATCTGTGGCCAGGGGTGAAATGACCAGTCTGTGACCAGCCCTTTTCTGGTAACTTTTTGTCATGGGTGGGCGCCAATAAGTCGAACAGTTGGTTATTGGCCTCTTACCAGACACATTTTTTTCATCAGTGGCGAGGGATAAAACGACAAGTCTGTGACCAGCCCCTTTCTGGTAAATTGTTTTGTCTTGGGTGGCCAGCAATGGAACGAACTGTTGGTGACCGGCCTCTTACCCGACACATTTTTGTCATCGGTGGCCAGGGGTGAAACGACGGTCTGTGCCCAGCCTCTTTCTGGTAACCTTTTGTCATGGGTGGCCTGGAATGGACCGAACAGTTGGTGATTGGCCTCTTACCAGACACATTTCTGTCATCGGTGGCCAGGAGTGAAACGACCAGTCTGTGACCAGACCCTTTCTGGTAAATTTTTGTCATGGGTGGTCAGCAATAAACCGAACAGTTGGTCATTGGCCTCTTACCAGACACATTTTTGTCATCGGTGGCCAGAGGTGAAACGGCCAGTTGGTGACCAGCCCCTTTCTGGTAACTTTTTTGTCATGGGTGGCCAGCAATGAGCCGAACAGTTGGAGATTGGCCTCTTACCACACAAATTTTTGTCATCGGTGGCCATGGGTGAAACGACCAGTCTTTGACCAGCCCCTTACTGGTAACTTTTTGTCATGAGTGGGTACCAATGAACCGAACAGTTGGTGATTGGCCTCTTACAAGACACATTTTTTTCATCGGTGGCCAGGGATGAAACGACCAGTATGCGGCCAGCTCCTTTGTGGTAACTTTTTGTCATGAATGGCCAGCAATGAGCCAAACAGTTGGTGATTGGCCTCTTACCAGACACAATTTGGTCATTGGTGGTCAGGGTTGAAACGACCAGTCTTTGACCAGCCCCTTTCTGGTAACTTTTTTTCGTGGGTGGGCTACAATGAGCCGAACAGTTGGTGATTCCCTACTGAAAAAAAAAAAACATTTGAAATTCAAACGGATGGGAAACTGGTCGCCCGTTTGAATCAAATGGGTGGGAAACCTGTCGATCCGTTTGGATCAAACGTGATTATGGGATACGGGTACCCGTTTGAAAGGGTACCCGTTTGATACGGGTACCCGTTTGATACGGGTACCCGTTTGAAACGGGTGACCGTTTGATATGGGTGCCCGTTCGACCAGGCACGTGACCACACATTTGAATGCGCCATTCGGATAGACAATCTATTCGCTAGCCCTAAATGAGTATCGTCTGAAAGGTTGGTTATCTTAAACTTATTTAAGACGTCCCGAAACTCATAGACCTATATCTAACATGGAGGAAACACGTGGAAAAAATCATGGTCGCGCAGGCGCTTGCAAATGGGCAGGAAAACAGACACAAAAGATCGTTTTCAATTCGGCCAGAAGTTTATTACAACTTGCTCCGTAGACAAGTACAAACGTGGAAGCGTTCTGTGAAATGTGAAGAGGCACTCTTATACTGCCGAGGTAATTTCAGACTATATGGCAGACTTTGGGAAACATTATTCACCCGGCTGCCGCTACATTAACGCTGCGTAATTCTATAAATAATCTGGAAGAGTTCGCGTAAAAGAACTGTCAATCGTTGCCAACCAGCAGGTTGCAGCGCACTTACCATAATAATAGCTGACTTGAAAGATGTAATCCAAAATATAAGTCGATACGGTCAAAGCAGGACAACCACACAAACACAAAAACGAGAAAGAAGGCTTCTTGAAGTTTCAACACCATGCAGCGCACAAGCTGTCATTTGCGGAACACAACCAAACCGCAAGAATTCCTGTCTTCTTTGAAGAGTCGCTTGTTGCCGATATACGCATAAGACTTTTCGAACACTGATAACTTTGGTGCACATCCAATACGTTGTCGCGAAACATCCGAATAAGACCGCAGGGTTAGACGACAGATCGAAGCAGGTAGGACGGGCGAAGTTCAAACTACACCTGAGAACAAGCAGACAAAAAAGAAAGCGGCTGCTGGGCGCGCGGATCTCGAAGCTTATCAGCGTGTAGCTCGCGCGCTGCTGTGGGTCACGTGACAGAACTGACCAGAGAGGAGGAAGGGGGCAAGGTCAAGGCGCCGGACACCGGGACGCACCCCATCCTTCTATAAAAAAAAAAAAAAAGACTCGCGGTTAGTTTTCTTTTTTCTTCTTTTTTGCAGTTAATGCTAGGGGAGAGGGTGCACCAACCGCTGTACACGCGCTTTCCTCCTCTCTTCGAATTGCAACAGAAAGTTGACTATGCCGCGTTTGCAGCCTCGGAAAGCAGGCCAATTTTTTTAGCACGCTTGAAACCTGGAAATCGCGAGTGCCGGCCTGAAGCTCGGCTTGCATCCGAGCGAAGAAAAGCACCCAGCGCAAGCTCGTAATTTGACTGCTGCAACAGCGGGCCTGCTCTCGCAATGCTCGATGTTCGTACAGCCACGTGTTCGCGCGTTACCTTCCGGAGTCAAGAAGTATATTCTTTCACGCGGTCGCGTCCTCTGCGAGAGAGATTCGAGCTGAATAAGTACATTCAGGCAACAAAGAGCGCCAAAGTTTTAAAATTCTGTGAAAAATATCGGCTCGGTAACGCCGCACGTTTACGTAAAAAAAATGTTTATTGTTGTTGCAGTATAAGCAAACATCAGCTCAATCAAAATATAAATATAATTACTTGCATTACGCGGACGAATGTAAATCGATGAACCGGCGCTCCCGGCTTTCCCAAAACAGGCTGCCACTGCTGAAACTGGCGTGCTCATGCCCCCGACCTTTACGTTCAGTATTAAACGGGCTCCGGAGAGCCGTTTGATTAAACCGGTACAGCTTGCCGGTCACCAATCACCCGTCTGTGCAACATGTTCACCGGTTTGAGCAATTGTGCGACAACTTTGCCCGAACGAGTGGCCCATTTACCCAGAAAACTGACCCGTTTGCCAAAGAAGTGACCTGTTTGCCCAAATAGGTGACCGTTATGGCTCATGCGGGGGACCCGTTTGAGCCATACGGGCGGCCCATTTGACAAACTGGTGGCCTGTATGGCTAAACTGTTAACGGTATGAAACCGTTTGCTTTCATATAGGCACCAAATGGTTTTTTTCAGTGGGGTTGGCATTTTAACAGACACATTTTTGTCATCACCCGCCGTTTCTCCCTTACAGCCAGAAAAGAGGGACGAGGGGAAGCGGGCAGCAAACTCCGTTGTTTCTTTGGACCTAATCGCTTCGGCTATCGTCGCAGGTGGCGTGCGTTGCGCCGAAGAGGCGTTAAGAAGCGACGCCGGGTAGTGGTGCGAGAGTTCAACTTGAAAAATTGTTTTCTCGCTTTAAACAAAAATTACTCTGATTAAACTTTCAGAATAAAATGACGATCAATCCTTCTTCCAAACCCACCATATTTTGTTTTTTTTTTACTTGGACCACCTCAGGGTGAAATAAACGGCTGTTTATTGCACCCTGATGGCCATTTTTTTTTTGTCATGGGTGGGCGCCAATGAGCCGACCAGTTGGTTATTGTCCTCTTACCAGACAGATTTTTTTTTCATCGATGGCTAGGGGTTAAACGACCAGTCTTTGACCAGCCGCTTCCTGGTAACGTTTTTGTCATGGGTGGCCAGCAATGAGCCTCACGGTTGGTGATTGGCCTCTTACCAGACACAATTTTGTCATCGGTGGCCAGGGGTTAAACGACCAGTCTGTGACCAGCCTCTTTCTGGTAACCTTTTGTCATGAGTGGGCACCAATGAACCGAACAGTTGGTGATTGGCCTCTTACCAGACACATTTTTGTCATCGGTGGCTATGAGTGAAACGACCAGTCTGTGACCAGCCCCTTTCTGGTAACTTTTTTGTCATGGGTGGCCAGCAATGAGCCGAACTCTTGGTGATTGGCCTCTTACAAAACACATTTTTTCATCGGTGGCCACGGGTTAAACGACCAGTCTGTGACCAGTCCGTTTCTGTTAACTTCTTTTCATGTTTGGGCACCAATGAGCCGAACATTTGGTTATTGCCCTCTTACCAGACACATTTTTGTCATCGGTGGCCAGGGGTGAAACCACGAGTCTCTGACCAGCCCCTTTCTGGTAACTTTTTTGTCTTGGGTGTCCACTATTGGACCGAACAGTGGGTGATTGGCCTCTTACCGGACACATTTTGTCCTCGGTGGCCAGGGGTAAAACGTCCAGTCTGTTACCCGCCCCTTTCTGTTAATTTTTTGTCATGGGTGCCAGCAATGGACCGAACAGTTGGTGACCGGCCTCTTACCGGACACGTTTTTGTCATCTGTGGCCAGGGGTGAAACGACCAGACTGTGACCAGCCCCTTTCTGGAAATTTTTTTTGTCTTGGGTGGCCAGCAATGGACCGAACTGTTGTTGACCGGCCTCTTACCAGACACATTTTTGTCATCGGTGACCAGGGGTGAAACGACCTGTCTGTGACCAGCCTCTTTCTGGTAACTTTTTGTCATGGGTGGCCTGCAATGGACCGAACAGTTGGTGATTGGCCTCTTACCAGACACATTTTTGTCATCGGTGGCCAGGGGTGAAACGACCAGTCTGTGACCAACCCCTTTCTGGTTAATTTTTGTCATGGGTGGTCAGCAATGAACCGAACAGTTGGTCATTGGCCTCTTACCAGACACATTTTTGTCATCGGTGGCCAGAGGTGAAACGACCAGTTTGTGACCAGCCCCTTTTTGGTAACGTTTTGTCATGGGTGGCCAGCAATGGACCGAACTGTTGGTGATTGGCCTCTAACCAGACACATTTTTGGCATCGGTGGCTAGGGGTGAAACGAGCAGTCTGTGACCAGCCCTTTCTGGTAACTTTTTTGCCTTGGGTGGCCAGCAATGGGCCGAACAGTTGGTGATTGGTATCTCACCAGACAAAATGTTGTAATCGGTGGCCAGGAGTGAAACGACCAGTCTGTGACCAGCCCCTTTCTGGTAACTTTTTTCATGAGTGGGCACCAATGAACCGAACAGTTGGTGATGGGTCTCTTACCACACACAATTTTGTCATCGGTGGCCAGGGGTGAAACGACCAGTCTGCGGCCAGCCTCTTTCTGGTAACTATTTTTTCATGGGTGGCCAGAAATGAGCCAAACAGTTGGTGATTGGCCTCTTACCAGACACAATTTGGTCATTGGTGGCCAGGGTTCAAACGACCAGTCTGTGACCAGCCCCTTTCTGGTAATTTTTTGTCATTGGTGGCCAGCAATAAGCCGAACAGTTGGTGATTGGCCTCTTACCAGACACATTTTTGTCATCGGTGGCCTCTGATGAAACGACCAGTCTGTGACCAGCCCCTTTCTGGTAACTTGTTTTCATGGGTGGGCACCAATGAGCCGAACAGTTGGTGATTGGCCTTTTAACAGACACATTTTTGTCATCGGTGGCCAGGGGTGAAACGACCATTCTGTGACCAGCCCCTTTCTGGTAATCTTTTCTCTTCGGTGGCCAGCAATGTACCGAACTGTTGGTGACCGGCCTCTCACCAGACACATTTTTGTCATCCTTGGCCAGGGGTGAAACGACCAGTCTGTGACCAGCCCCTTTCTGGTAACTTTTTTGTCATGGGTGACCAGCAATGGACCGAACTGTTGGTGACCCGCCTCTAACCAGACACATTTTTGTCATCGGTGGCCAGGGGTGAAATGACCAGTCTGTCACCAGCCCCTTTCTGGTAACTTTTTGCCATGGGTGACCAGCAATGGACCGAACTGTTGGTGACCCGCCTCTAACCAGACACATTTTTGTCATCGGTTGCCAGGGGTGAAACGACCAGTCTGTGACCAGCCCCTTTCTGGTAACTTTTTTTATCATAGGTGGGCACCAATGAGCCGAACAGTTGGTGATTGGCCTCTAACCAGACACATTTTTGTCATCGGTTGCCAGGGGTGAAACGACCAGTCTGTGACCAGCCCCTTTCTGGTAACTTTTTTATCATGGGTGGGCACCAATGAGCCGAACAGTTGGTGATTAGCCTCTTAACAGACACATTTTTGTCACCGGTGGCCAGGGGTATAACGACTATTCTGTGACTAGCTTCTTTCTGAATTTTTGTCTTGTTGTCCCTTTGTCTTGTCCCTGTGGCTGGCGGGCAATGACCACAGTTATTAATGGCTCTTGCCATTAATAACCGGAAATTTTCTTTCTCAATTAATTGTAATCATACTAATCACGAAAAGTTTAGATATTTTTACAATGAACACCTTCAAGTTGTTCATAATTAGCATGTTTAGTATCCACCACTTATTGTTTCTCCTAGTATAGTATTTTTTCTTGTTTTGTATATTTGTATCCACCACGTTTGTAATTATAAAGCGTTTATTTTGAATTTCCTTTTTGGTCAAATTTTCTTCTATATAAAACATAAATTAAATGTGAAAACGTTTGGCTCTGGAGCTCATGTCGCACTTGAAGCAAGTGCCGGATCTTATTCCTTGACTCCAAAATAAAATGCGCTCTAGCGTTAGAGCAGCGTCCGTCATCTCTAAAGGCAGGGGAACACACGCCAGTATTCTTAAACCCGCGCAAGGGTTGAAATCTGGGTTTCCGCGGAACACCTCCTCAGGTTTTGCTAGGAAGACTTCTGTGATCTTTGCTCGAACCTCGCCTGGGTCATATTCTTGTGGTTCCCAGTAGGCTTGTGCCCGATCGCGCGCGTCGTCGCACCTGTGATCATCTTGTGATATGGGTGCTCCGTCTGAAACGCGGAGAAAAATAAGAGACTTGCGCGCCAGGCGAAGTACCTGTTTGTTGCGGGTATGCCGCGTGAACGAAAACCCTATGCCATTCTTGTGACTAGTCGAGATGCAAGTTTTTTTATCGTGCGGACTATAAGGCTTTGGCTCTTATTTATTGTACATTGCATCACCCCCTCTTGCTAATTTTATAGACCCGAAGATTCGTTGGTAGCAGGTCGGGGAGTGCGTTGACCACCTCAATGGCAAGGCGGATTGCTATTAAGTTCTTCTTTGGTCATGGCGCCTTCCGTGAGTTGCTTGGTAGCATTGATTTGTACGAAAAGGTGGCTACAGCTGCCGTCTATAGGGTGGCGGGGCCGTCTAGCGATGCGGTATTCGTGTAGGCAGCCATGATGTGGCTCGGATCTCATACTTCTACCAGCTTGGTGTGTTCCTTGGCTTTACTGAATTGGCTTCTTGGTGCCGCCTTGCGGGAATTAGGCTTCTTTTCGCTAATTTTTGCGAGGTTTTCACATAACGAACGTTGTTCAGGACGTTCCGGGAGGTTTTGCGTGGGTCTGTGGAGGAGTTTCATAATCACTCTACCTCGTTCAGTGAGTGTGAGGCGCTCGGTGTGAGCCACCGTGCGGGCCAGCACCTACGTCGTGGAGTTCATTTATTGCGGCCTCTTCCAGCAGTTTGCCGAGAGAGGTAAACTTGGAAAGGCCGGTGATTGTAGGTATTGCTTAGTTGTTAAATTTTTTTAGTTTTCGCCACTGTGTTTTGTTGAGCCAGTAGTGGTGGGCTCCGTGGACTATGCGCCAGACTACGAGGGCCTTGGGGCGTCTGTTTGGCTATGTGTTGAGTCTCGCCTCCTCTTGCGCTTCATATTCGGGTGATGGCGCTGAGTTTGCCGTTGCATTACTTAAGTGTCCCTTGTAACCAGATGTCTTCCTTGCCCGTTTCTCTGATTGCAATCCCCAGGATTTTGACTGAAGGAGAAGGGTGGAATATGTTGCCCGTGAGAACAAGACTAAATCGTATTGCGAATTTAGCATTTCTGTCATTTTGGTGCAACCACGTGTGGTGGCACCAAAATGATAAGATACAAATCCTACTGAAGGATTTGTATCTTAATAAACAAATAGCTAACTCATTTCTATCCCTAGTGAACACGATGTCTGTGAGGCTCACTGGGATATGTTGAGATTTTCCGAAGTGTCCGTTACACTCTCAAGAAAAAAGGGTGTAAAAGGGTGTATCGTTACACCCTTTGTCCCATATAATACGCCCCAACCTTCAATTCGACGTACAGCGCCCTATAGTCGAACAGACGGTCCCAAATTTTACGAGGGGCTTGATAACGGTGCGATATAACGTTTTAAATAGCTAAAGTACGTATCAAAGACCACATAAAGAAAACACCGAGTTTTTACAGTAGGGCCACGAAAACCCCGATTATGTTTTTTGTAGTTAGTAAAACGTACATTATCTAGTTTAATAAGTTGTACCACACGGCGATAAAGCCCCTTGTAAAATTTCGGGCCGTCCGTTCGACTGTAGGGCGCTGTACGTCGAATTGAAGTTTGGGGGTGTATTATATGGAACAAAGGGTGGAACGATACACCCTTTTACACCCTTTTTTCTTGAGAGTGTAGGATGTCTTGAGATGTTTATATGTCCCACAAGTCTCCTCTAGTAGGTCTGCGGGGCCCATTAAGGTATTTTGCTGAGGGGTGTACGTCCCCTCAGAATCGTTCTAATAGGTATGTGCAACCTTTCAATGTAGTTCTAAGGGTTTGTGAAACCCACTAGATTTTATTCGGAGGCCCTCGGAGAAATCATCTGAAGATGGGAGTAGGTAAACGTGCTGTGTTCATCGCCTAGTCTGTATCGGTAACTCCAGCGCATGAACCTGTCGTCGAAGTTCTCTAAGGGCCCTGGACATACCATTTAAATATTCCTAAAGCGTGCAAAAGACTCGTCCATAGTTTTTGAGAGGCCTGTAAATCGTGTCTTAGCTCTTTCCGTGATAACACATCACCTATCAAAATCGTTTTGACGGGTCTAGGAGAGAAATCACGTGACTTTTCAGGATATATGCGTCGGGGAAGCCGCTCGGCCAATTTTCGTCGGGTGACTACAGCGAACATCGCACCCCGTCTATCGCCCTTCTTTCTCGGAGAAGGGGCAGGCTCGTTGGTGATTATTGGTTCTTTAATCTGCGGTGGCGTGAGAGGCAGAATAGTCTGTATTGCTTGGTTTTCCAAACACTCGATTGGAATAGACGCCATGAAAAGTAGAGTTGCCGTGACATTCCCTCGTTCCAAATGACAAGCGTTGCCGGGAAGGTCTATGTTCCTGCTCGACTGTTGGCGATGTGGTCGCTAGAGAAAATATGCCAAGGAGCTCATCGCCGTGGCTGCCGATGAACCTTGCGGCCTACGACGTCCTCCAAGGAGTTCGTCGTACATCCCAGGGCGGTGTACTCTTGCCTGAGTTACTTTCGTTTGTTGGAGAAGTGGTCACACCGCAGGACGAACTTTCCTCCTCGCAGCGCGGGCAGCAACTGCCTTTGTCGGCGCGCCAGCGGGCTAGATGAGCAGGGGTGAAGTTGCTGTTTGTGCGTAGTCTGTGCATTGCGGCGGCGATCTTCCTCGGCAGGCTCAACGGGAGTCTGGGCGGTATGGGGACATTTACAGAGCTTTGAGTGGCGCACACGGATGGCCCTTTTCACCAGGCATCGTGCGTCCGAGAACTCTGCAACGCTAGAGGTCGGGTGCGCGCAGTCGCCCTGGGCCGAAGCAGCCACGCGATCCGCCTCCTCATTTCCTCAAATGCCGCAGTGGGCTGGCAGACGCTGGAAGGCCAATCTTCTTTCTTGGCGCAGAACATCATCGCTGGTTTGCACCTTTCTGGCGAGCAGTTGTGCAAGGTCCAGGTTGGCGAGCTAAGTCACTGCGGACTTCGAGTCACTCAGTATTTCTAGGCGCTCCTGCGGACTCTGCTTCAGCCAAGGACAGTGCCCGGTGCAGCGCCGCCATCTCGGCCGTCGTCGAGGTTGCAGAAGAGAGGCGCTCAGCTGCTCGTCCTCCGCAGTCAGTTTACACTGCTGCGGCTGGGACTGTACGTGCGTCGGGGTCAAAGTATTGACGTGTGGGCGATGCAGCTTTCAAATCTAGCGGACGTGGTCTAATACTGTCACTTTCACACTGCAGATCTTCGCCTTGTTCACGCAGTCAGTGAACAACACCGGCCCGCTTGGATTACAGGGATTCAAGCAACGCCAGCAAACTCAGATTGTGTCCGCCAGTGAAGTTGGTGAAGATTCCGTGCTTCACCAAGAAGTTTTTCTGGTTTCGCCAACGTTTCGTCGCACAACCGGATCGACATTTATAGCATCGGGATCTTCACGAACCGCCCCCCTGCTTGGCGCGGAATTCGTCAGTGGGTGGGGCAGCATTCCAACCGTGCGGACATCGTCTAATTCTGTCATTTTCATCCTTCAGGTGGGTAGTCGCCATTTCTATTCGAAAGTGTAAAGCGTCTTTTTGTGTCTCGTAGTGCTGCCTCGCCCGGAAGCATTGTGTCTTTGTGTTTCCGACTATGATGAAGCATTGTGTTGGATTTTCCGTTTGAGCGGGGATATTAAGTCTAACCTTGGACCTACGACTGAGGGTCAAAGCAACCAGCTTGACGAAATGCTGAAGCTTCTACATGAAGTACATGCTAATACTCTTAAATTTGAGAGAGGGCCAGTATAGTCTGATGGCGTCTGTCAACAAGATAAAAAGCAATCAATAATCGTTTGAGAAACAACTTGTTGAAGTAAACACTTGACTATCAGTGGTTGAAAACAAAGCCTTAATGTGCGACAAGTGGCAGAATGAACTGCGTGCAGCACAGGTGATTGTTGATGACACAAAAAAAAAAATACGCTCCTACGCGCTCGAGTAGATAAAATGGAGTACAGGTCGAGACGGGACAACTTAATATTCCATGAAATCATTGACACTCCTTCTTAGACATGGGCCCAATCCCAAGGGAGGTGAGCCATCGCGAAGCTAACATGCAGGTAGCTGAAAACGGCATAGCTCGTGCTCATAGACTGGGAGCCTTCGACGCTGGAAAATGTCGCCCCATAGTTGTTAAGTTTGTGTTTTACAGACTTCGAGAAAACATTCTGGTGGGTCGATCAAAATGAAAAAGCAGTTCCCTATTGGAAAATCTTGATGATGGAAAGATGTTGGAAAAAGCCTCATACAAGCGTAACCGTAATATGGGACATCCTATACCAGCGAAAAAGCGGCCCCAGTAAAGTGGATTAAAGCGGAACGATACAGGTAGGCGGAACCATACAAGCGTGTCGTAATATGGGACATCCTATACCAGCGTAGTGGATCTTGTTGGGACCATGTAGGCGGATGGAACCATACAAGCATAACGTAATATGGGACATCCTATACCAGCCAAAAAGCGATACCAGCATGGTGGAGCCATATGGCTCCACCATGGTGGTATCGCCTTTTCACTGTTATACAGGGCGATTTTTTAAGCTTTACATATTTGTTTAGAAAGGTTGTGAAGCTACATTAATGCGGTTTGTGCAGGTGAGTTATACGTCCAGGGGTACGTAGTATAGGGGCCTAATCGTAACAATTAGTCGGATAATAAATAAAATTTTTTAGTTACTTTTTAATTAGTGAAAATGAACATATGGTTTCAATTAGAAATTTGCCGAGTCATTGAAAACGACTAAATAAACTCTTTTTAGAAGGATATAATTCAGGGGTACCATTTTACGCATTCTGTAAAAACGCTTTATTTGGATCCGTTTCTAGGTTTCGGTTTCTTATCAGAGCGCATCTCTGCACCTACGGTCCTGTTCCCCAGGGGTTTAGTCGCGCAACACACGTGCGCCCTGCTTCCCTCCATTCTACGAGGGAGGCGAGGAGGTGGCTTCGCATTGCAGCCACTGGTCAGCAGTATCGCAGGTGCAAAGATGCGCTCTGATAAAAAACCAAAATCTGGAAATGCGTCCAAATTAAGCCTTTTTTTAGAATGCCGTAAAATGCTGCTCCCGTCTTATATATTCATGAAAAGGGTTGATTTATTGTTTTTCGATGATGCTTAGCAACTTTCTAATTGGAATTATGGGCCTATTTTCACTAATTAAACATTTAACGAACATAATATACTTAAAGGGAAGCTAGAGTGGTTTTGTATTTGAGGAAACACATTTAAATCTTCTTCATTTGACCTCCAGAATCTCAAATATCAAAATTATTTGGTAATTTGGTGAACCGAGGCTGCATAGAATAATTTTTAAAGTATCACTGGAGGCACTCTTTCCCGGAGAGCGACATCACAAAAGGAGCTTTCGAAATCTCTGCTCATGCATCTTCAGCGCTAATCAAAGCTATGCATGCACACACTATTTTTAAAAAGGGGAAAAAAAGACTTCACGACTGGTGCCAGTACGGGAGAGTACACCTAGAAAGCTTTCAATTGGACGTGCGGCCCTCAAGCGACACATGCTTGGCAGCTGAAAAATCCCCTTACGACGCCACTACTGGTCGGTTGTTTTTGTGTTTTCTCACGTTTTGTTATATCTTTGGAGAAAACGAACGTGATATTCAGATTCACGGGATAAAACTACACTAGAATCAACCTCCATCTAGTTTTCTGAAAGAAGTCTTGCACTTCTCTTTAATAAGCCGACTCATCATTACAATTACAATTACAATACAAAGGACACCCTATAGCATGTCCCCTAATACGATACCACTGTATGGTTCCTTCTCCGCTTGCATCCTTCGGGAGAGATTCGCAGACATCGAGCGTTGCATTGGAATGCTGGATGTCGGAGAGTCTCTACATCAGCATTGGTTTGAAACAAGCATGATGTTTGCACACAAATAAGCTCTTGTCCGAGGTTCTCGAGGAGCACTAATAGCAGTGGCGAAATGTAGTGACGTGGTAAATTCAGTAGCAAGTATTTATTTCTAGAAGAATTGCATGCAGCAAAGCTGAACTTTGCTCAAAAGATGATAATTATAAATTCAATACTGAAAATTCAATACTGAACAAAGGTGTCCCTTGAGCTGTCAGGCCAAACTCCCACTCTTGCCACTCAGGAGTTCCTAGCTTGTGCGTAGAGGATCAGCACAACCCAGATTTGTGCTGCGGGTGCACCTGCCATATAAAAATTGAATAAACATGAGATTAAAAATAAAAGAAGTTTACAATTCTTTGTAATGCGAAATTAGAGCGAAGATCTTGAGGAGGAGGATGGGAGGGTATGCCACTCCTTCCCCTCCCCTCCTCCTCGTCTGCTCCCTCCCATTTAGCGGGAAATTTCCCTAAATTTAGCAGGAAATTATCTCACTAAATTTAGCAGGGAAATTGATGTCACGTGACCTCAACACCAATTCAGTTTTCCCACTAAATGTAGCGGGGAAAATGACGTCACATGACTTTGTGTCACGTTAGCCAGAAACAAACACAGTTTCTCCAATAGATTTAGCTGAAAAATTAATGTCAAATGATCTCTACATTAATTCAATTTCCTGCCAAGTTTAGCGGGGCAGTTATGCCGATGGCGACGCCGTGAAACGGGCACCTAAGACCTGCGCCCTAAAAAACTGAATGCCTCACATGAAATAAAGTGATAATTAGAGATAAGACAAAGAAAGGAGAATCTAAGATACCGCTTTAATATCATTCCTTTTGTCCGTTCTCAAATATTTTGATTTCAAGAAATGTTTATCTCTTTATTCATACCCAGAGAACCCCTCCCAGTTTCAGCATGAATGCAATAAATCAATGCAGACTAGACCTTGTAAACCGTAATGCACATGAAAATGAATATTTGCCACAAAGTCTTGCATGGGTCGGTGGCTCATATCTCTAAATACATTTGTAGTGAGGAACGTTCTTGAATAAAACTTAGGCTTTGAATTTGACAGTTTAAATATCCATGAGGAACAATATATGTCACTGATTTTTTGTGACATATCAGAAATGGCGCAGCACCGTCATCCTTGCATACCTAAAAGAGTTTGCATTTTTTTAGCATGGCATGTGCTATTCTGATACCCATACAGCCCTCTTTAACAAAATTTTGTCTATAGAGCTCTTTCTGTGTTCTTAACTCACACGACAGATTCGGTAGCTTGAATTCTCACTCGGCATCAACACTTCCATATATTGATGTAATAGTGAAAGACAAAATGTATGCGCTTGAGTACGGCTCAACAAGCACAGATGTGTAGAAAAGTACTGTCGAAAACTCAAATGTCAAAATAAAAATATTTGGTAGAATGTGGATACAATTATGGATATGGTCATAAATACAGTTAGCACATTCAATATGAAGAATATGTGTTAGACGTACACTTCAAAGAAACCTGTTGCATATATATTCATGCAAATTACTTCGGAGAACCAAGCGCTACAGCCTCGAGAGGGAGTTCCGTGAATGAGTCTACCGAAAATGAGTGTAGACGGAAAAAGCAGTTTGATCTGCGACAATGAGCGTTATATAAGCAGGTGACATGCCATTGTTACTGTTACAGTGCCGACTGTTTCAAACTGTCAGCCGCGTCATTCGGAGAGTTCCCTTCGTACATTACAGGGTTTGGGTCTCTCGAATGCTTTGCGAGAAAGCTGATGAACTGGAAATATCTACCGTAGTTCTAGAAAAACTATTTCCAGAATCTTATCTCAATATAAAGTTCCCGTAGGTAGAGCTAGTCATTACGGATGATTGTGCCCACTGGACCACATAAAAATTTAATTTGCGACCTACAATATTTAATGGCTCAACCAACTCTGAATAAGTGGAACACTTGACATTAAAGATTGGTCTCACCATGACTCTCTGCAAAATTCCACATAATATTTTCCATGAACCTTTGTATTTCAAGAAAACATTTGGTGCGAGCTGTTTAAAACATCATAACACTTTTTAACACTAAAAGAAAGCCTGTAGTGGGCCACAACTTTAGCAAATTTCACTTCATTATGAAGAGCAATTACACATATGTGAACCTTCAATATAGACCTGCACTGAATTGTTTTTTTAAGTTGAACGCGCTATGCTCTGTTCACTATATAAATCTTTGCAAAGCTGACAATGTGCAAGTTCCTGCTTTTTATATTTCACATCTCCCAACTGCTCAGCACGATAGGTACGTAAGATTGATGACACCAACGTAACACAGTGATTATTTAAAATAATTGTTTGGGTATAGCACGAGCGAAGCCATTTGCGGGAAGTTATTTTTGTGACACCAGTTGAACTTACATCAGCGGGCTTTAGGTTCACATGTTAATCATGTCTGCAGACTCCTTTTGTAACTTGGAACTCCATCCAACCCAAGATTTGAATATGTCTTTTGCATTTTAGGCTTAGTAGTGCTTTTGCTGTTTCACTCAAGGAACAGGTAAAAAGAATGCTTATTTGGAGTGGCATACCTAACACCTCGTGGCACGAAGACTCCCCTGTCGTGACGCTAATCAAGTCACAGGCAGGGAGATACTGCGATGCTCTTGTTGCTGGGATTACCTCCCCCCCGGGTCCTGGCCAGACGACAGAAGAAGATTGAGTCCAAGCTTGTGGCCACTAGGATCTCCAGACCTTGAGGCACCCAGGTAGCTGAAAATATAAACAAATCACAATCAAGTACTTGGCAGAGATACATTACAATGAATGGCATATTCTTTTGTGATCAGCACATAGATCCTTTTATTTCTATACTTTGTACTTGTACTTACAAAAAAACTGCTCCTTTACTACCACAGCCATAGTCTCCCCCGAGGACAAGGCCATGCAGGCCTTGAAATGATGGGTACCTAATTAAGGCAAATGATTAAACGCATTCGTTTAACCCTCTTCCACCCCAACCTGAAAGATTTCTGTCGAATATTCACATTCAATTGTAAAGACTACAAAAAAATACTATGTCAATGCACAGCCGTATACTGGGAGAGTTTTGCCAGTGGGTGTGGCAACGAAGGCGCTCGAGAGGTGGAAAGGAAGGAGAGCGCCGAAGGAGCGAGAGAGAAAGAAGGCAGCGAAGCGACGACCGCCATTTTGACGCAACGCTGTCAGCGCGGAGCACTGTTGAGGCTACGCGTTGTCTGCTACGGGCTTATTTCTTTTTCGCCTGACTCAAGGTTTGCGGTCGAACGTGGAAGAACCAATTGGTTACCTTTTAAAGCCACCGAGGAATAACATTATATCATTTTCTTGCGAGAGCCTGACAAATAAAAGTGGAGGACCAAAATTTGTATGCCGATCCCATGCATTCCGCCAGGCGAATGAATGAAAATGGCTGCCCTCCCCCCTCAGCTGGCAACAGTCAAGAGTTCACGCGCGTGCGCTCACGCCTCTCGGTCTGCGCCGCGGGCTGATTGGCTCACTCGGGAGGGGGACGTTACGGCGGCGAGATCATAGACTGGCCAAACTCACCCCATATATGGCTCTGCTGGAATGGAAAGATTTTTCTACCCTCATGTTCAACGAGTGTCGACTGGGGATACCAGTTCATACACTAACTGAGAATGAGGGTAGAGTGTACCAGCAAAGGGCAGGCGTCTGGATAGAAAGATTTTAGTTGGCGCACCAAGAGGCTAACCGATAAAAATGGGTACTACTCTGAGCAAAATGCCAAAAAAGCACCGATCTCGACTTAGCACTAACAGCAGCACACAGTATCTATTATACTGACTAAAGGGTACTCAAACTAAATATTCTTCCCGGCTTGCATTTTAGGAAAATCTCTGAATTTACAAGAACTATTAAGACAACTGCTAAAAAAAGCAATGGCAAAATCAACAATTGAATTTGCCTGCTCTCCAGTAGCACATCTATGGCAGGTAGACCTGCAGAATGAGCAAGCAGTCTAGAAAAACGGGGTATACCCTATGTATCTTTTTTTTTCGTGCTGCAGAGCAAGTGCTGAAAGGAGGTTTCACGGCATCCATTTTTCACAAACAAATTTCTTGCAATCAGTTGAGAACAAGTTTGAGCAGTGAACTTGTCCTTGACACTGGCATAATGTTTTAGTGTTGCCCGCGGAGACTCAAATAAATTTGTAAATAAAAACAAGGAAGACCAACTTTCATAAAAAAAAATCCGTCACTTTAGCAAAGAAAAGTTATCTTGACACAAATATGTGGGATACAGTTTTACAGCGTCTATTCGTGTGCTTAACCAATGTTGAGGCAAATCGGCGACAATGAAAAGAAAACGCCCGAGTAGCATTAAGGGAAAGACAGAAAGGATGCATACCTACAAAAAAAAATTAGAACGACCACGGGCAGGAAGGTCTGGTGAGGCTCTCGGAGTGACTCCCTGCAATGGGCCTGCGCAGACCACAGAACAAGATCGGTCAGAGCTTGCAGTCATAAGGTGCTTCATACGATGAAGTTCCAGAAGCAGCTGCAATTGGAAGCAAAGTGCATTTCATTTCTCTGCAGAACGGAGAGTTTAATAGATAGCATGCATTCATTAGGTGATACAGTCATGAATGCATCGACTTTTCAATGCAGCACTATATCACCAAATTGTAAACTGTGCCGGGCAACACTAAAAACTGGAAGCATTATTCCAAACTATCCCAGCTTAAAGTTAACCACGGCAGAAGCTTCAAGCCATTGTTGCAAATTCAGTGCAGAAAGCAAGCCATGTGACCTTGTAGTTGGACGCCATGGTACGTCGAGCTTATAATCATGTGTCACGCTGTTTTTACTGCAATGGCTTGTAGCGTCAAAAGTGGTCCAGCTTAAAGAGATACAAAGTATAGACGTTTGTGAGTGGGGCCCTGGCCAAGTCTTCAGCTACATTGCAAGGCAGGTACTCAGACGTTCAAACCGGGATGTTTGCTGCCTGTAACCCTGCGACCAGCTTGTGCCCAGCTATTATTCGAGTTGAGCATATGACCTTGACAGTGCCGTTATTTGACAAGCAGTTTTACAAATGTTAGAAATTACTGACTCACAGAGAGACTGTGTCTTTACGACTAACGACTTGGGATACCTAACTGAATACTCATATATTAACTAAATGCAACACCATTATCTGGCAGGCATTATATTTTTCAACAGGCTGGGTCGACTTCTCATTTAAGAGAAGGAGTCGATGTGTAATAGGACAATACAAACAAAAATATTCCTTAAGAATTCGTTTTGCACCCCCCAATTATGTGTTTTTGAAGGCAATATACACAAGACACTTGATTTAGAAAGTGCCTCAACTGTACAAATGCGTATGCAGTAAGGGCTCTCGCCAAGCCTATTCTCCTCAGCTCTGTCCAGGTTAAGCCGAGTTAGAGTATAGAAGTACACGCTCACCGACAGAATGAGAAAGGCAAGAAGAAGTCTCCGTTGTTCCGCCACCAGCCCGCCTGCTACCTTCGATGACGTTTCAGCATCTTATGAGCCTCGAGTGAGCACATCCGTTCAAAGCGGGGTAGCGTGCTGGAGGACGCCCAGCCATTCTCTTTTTGTCATTGGCTATACTACATATTCTTAGTATGATATATTTTTAAGTGAGACAAAGTATTGAAAATACGCAGTCCACCTTTGGCCATAATACAGAATTCTGATAAAGACAACAACAATGTATGCGTATTGTCATCCACCGTTTTTTAAATAAATGCTCCTGTTTATCGGAACATCTACACATGTGGTACGTGAGTGGGTTCAGGACTGAGAGGCTAGAAAACAAAACGCTCACAAGGCTTGTCTGGCCCTTTCAACCATGCAGGTACATTCGCCAAAAATCCCCGATTTCTAGCCAATTTTTTTTAGAATGAGCAAATATAGTCCACGCTTGAGGTAGACCACTGAATCGTGATTCCCCTAGAATGTGTGAATCCTCCTTCAAACTCCGGTACAACCTGCAAATGAACTCTGTTGTGCTGCGGCACGCATCCATGCTGCCTGCTTCATAGGAAAACCACTGTTTGTGTTGAAGACGACATCCCACAACGTACAGGCAACAATGTTTAACAAACTAAAATAAAATTCATATCATTCAATAGACACAGATAGGCTCACAAAGTGATGACACCATGATTGTTGTTGTTGGTTTTACTCTTGCATACAAACAAAAATGACCTCCTCTTTTCTCCGATGTAAAGTAAAACCCCTTATCTTCGTGGCCCCTATTTCTTCTCGAAGCGGTCACAAAGGACATAATCACGGCCACTAAATTACTCAAAATTAAAGGCTGCAAAATTAAGGGCTCACAAACATTAAGGGGTTTACAGTACTTCCGTGTGTCACATGATGTTAACATTTCAAGGAGGCTGAAGGATTGGTTTAAGAAAAAAAATGGCCTATGCAAAAAAAACGCCCTTCTCCAGGTTAGGCACGCGAGGTTCTTTTGTACTACATATAAGGTGGCAGATTTGTTTCGACAGAGCTTTTGGTAAAAAGGAGTCTCACAGCTAGCTATACTCGGCGTCAACTATTTTTTTTTTGTGCTGCATTGTAAAGGCTAGAGTAGCTTCCACAGTGCTTCAGCCCAGCACTGTTGCGAGGGCATGTGGTTTAGTGTTGCATCTCAATAGGTGAGCGGCGTTTGGCCACTTCCGGTTCCTTAGGAATTTTTGTTAAGCTTTTGACAAACGATGACGATCAGCTGCAAGGCTGTCTAAGTATGGTTCTGAAAACTACAGTCTGGAGGTTTCATAATTATGCTTGCACAGGCTTGCAGCTCATTGTCGTCGCTTGCCACTAGTGAAACAAAATTTTCTAAGGAACCGGAAGTTGTCAAACGCCGGTCACCTATTGCATGGTTCAGAGAAACTAGCGCTGACATGTTGGAGCACTCCGGAATAATAACACGCCGACTATTGAAGCATTGAGAGATGCGCGCATGCGAACCGTGCATCTCTTGGAAGAAGTGGATTCGAGGAAAAGTAAAAACAATATGTGTACTTACGGCGGTCATACTTGCCTTTCTCAAGCATAATCACTTGTCCCCCGGTAGCACCATCCAGTAAGAAGCACCAGCAACACGCCCATGAGACGCTGCCGACTCCTGGATTGAATGACGACCCACCTCAGGTCTTGGAAGGAGATCCGAAACACTGCTTTAGGCCAGATGTTGTTTCTGGCGAGGCAAGGGGCTAAAAATAGAAATTAACAAATTCATCTGAAGCGATACATTCCTATAGCATAAACTCTAGGATAGCAGGATTTTTTAGGTCAGTGATGCGTTTTAATTAAACACAGAAATAACCAGCAGCCCCCATTTTGCATAAATGTAATCGACAGGGTGAAAACAATCGCTAGTATGAGTTTGTCAAGAGAACGCTCGCGGTGTATAAAAGCTTCATTCAATTCACATGCACCTCCTGCACCGGTGCAGAAAAGTGCGGGCGGTGCACTTCATGTAAGCGATTTGGCGAGCGACGAGACGAGCTACAGCGACAAGGACTCGCTGTCCCTCAGTCAGCCGCGCGACGAGAAACTCCTTATAGAACCGATTGGAGCAAGCGATCAAGGCGATGAGCGACGTTTTCAAAAACCGAAACACCGAGCGACGCAAGCTGCAACAGTGAGAAATCTTCGTCGCTCATCACCGGCACTCGTAGCTTGTCGCTGTCGCTCGTCTCGTTGATCGCTATGCTGCTTACATGCCATTCAGAAAGGCGCTCTAAGTGCTTACCCCTGCATTGGGACCAGCCTCGCATCCAGCCATAACCAAAGTTTTTTTTTTTTTAAGCCGCCCAAGTAGAAATTAACATCGTACATCGTTTTCAAGCATGGCTCCTCATTCATGGGCTCAATTTACATTTTTGGTAAATGAAAAACCGTGATTAAGCACAATAGCCCTTTTGCGAAATCCCCCAAGCGCCCCGGCCCGCGCGCGAGGATTTGTGGGAGAGACTGTCCCTCGCCTGGCCGCTCTGCCTTGAGATCGCATTGCCTTGTCGCTTGCCTCCTCTTAATACTCTGTTTTTGGATGGTTTTGGGTGGGCCAAATGTTTTCACATTTTTGTAATGAGCCGCCGCAGACAGTCGCCGCGAACCGGCGTAAGCGCAGCGCGGCGGATGGCTTAACGCGCACCCCCGTTATTCACTAAAACATCGATTCACTCAAATGTCGCTGTTCGCTAAAACGTCATTCACTCATGTGATATGGACCTGTCATAGGGGTAGGCAGAGCTAATAATTGGGGTTGTGTGGATATTTATACAGCGAGTCGTTGGTCAGCCACTTTTAATGTTCCGACGAGTCACTCGCTGTAGATGAGCAATTTAGCCAGTGCAGTACAACCGCCAGCCTGGGGTCTTTAACGTGCACCACGCAGTAGTGATACACGACCGCAAACCGGTACAATGTTCATCCAGATCGAAACGGGTAGGCAGAGCTCTGAATCAAACATCGCGCCGCGAGGGCCGAGTGCGCTGTAATTTGGCCGCCCGCGCTCGCTCCGTTGACTCGCACTATAGCGTATGCCTTCGAGTGCCGATTATTTGACCAAGATACAGCACGCCGCTTTGTCGCCGCGAATCATTTGTCCGAATGCCTGCGAAACTGTAACACAATTTGGCATATCCAACGCTGCGGCGCCTGGCAACTGCACGCAGCGGCGCGCAGTTGTCAGCACTTGAAAAAGGTTGTTTGCAACTGACAACCGCTTAGCAGATAGATTAAGAAGGCATACCATAAGCGCATACAAGCCGCTACGTTGGGCCACCGGCGCTTGCGAAGGGCTCGCGCCGCAGCGTTGCATATGCCTCAGCTTCGCAAACATTCGGACAAATGGTTCGCGGCGACAAAGCGGTGTGCTGTATGTTGGTCAAGTAAGCGGCACTCGAAGGCATACGTTACAGTGCGAGTCAACGGAGCGAGCGCGGGCGGCCAATTCACAGCGCTCTCGGCTCTGGCGTCGCGATTGTTGATTCAGAGCTCTGCCTACCCCTATGACATGTGCGCGGGTGTTCATAAACGGCTCCTCTCGACTGCACGCGGGTCAAATTGAACAAAAAATGAACAGCTAACAGTGCGATAGGAATCGGTTGCAACGTTAGTATTCACCGGGGAACAACGCGCGAAGCGGCGTGTTGTCCGTCGGCACTCCCGTCGAAAAAGGCAAAATAAAGACACAAATACTATATATATATATACAAGAAATATCGCGCGCAGAAGAGAATAGAAACACTTAGAAGCAATAAAAAATACACTTGAACAGATAAAAATAGGTAATGGAATCGAAAAACAGAGGATTAAGAGGAGGCAAGCGACAAGGCAATGCGATCTCAAGGCAGGGCGGCCAGGCGAGGGACAGTCTCTCCGACAATTCCTCGCGCGCGGGCCAGGGCGCTTGGGAAAATAGCAAATCGTCTATTACTCTAGCTCAAAATTGCCATGAACACTTGGCACACATGTTTACACTGAAGCGCACCTAACATAATTTAATAGTAGAACGAAAACGGGACGAGATTCACTTACCGCTTCACGGAAAGACAAACACCTTCGGATCCTAAGCCTAACGGGCGAACTACGAAGTCTCCGGCTGTCGGACGAGGCAAGCCAGCCGCGTTGCACTGACCCAGGCTGACCACGCCTGGTTGAACTATGAGAGGCGCCGTCGAGTTGAGAACCAGAGTCGCGCCAGAAAAGGACCGGAAAACATCTGTCTTGTGAAACGTAAAGCGAGCCGACGACCCTCCTGCCGCTGCGCAGTTCAACTTCTCCGCGACGACGGGAAGCGGCCGGGCAAGCCGAAGCCGAGAAACTAGGCGAGCCGGGGAGCCGCGGCAGCCGCTGGGCGGAAGCTTTACGTTTCGGTTTCGCCTTCCGCCGACGCCGGCTCTCGGTTGCGGGGTGGTGGGTTTGCGGATAGTTGTGGCGGTTGCGGCGACGGAGCCACAAAAAGACGCCGAGTTGGCCAAATACGAGTGACGGTTCATGGTACGAACAACGGGCAGTTTGCCGCTGTCGATCGGTGATGCGCTCGGCTTGGTGTCACGATCGGTCTGTTGCCGTGCACGTTGGCTTTGCTATGCGGTACGGTTGGTGCGGCTGTCGAATACTTGTGGTACACATTATTCGAGACAGTCGCCCCAAGACGTCGCCCTGAAGAGTTGACCGAGGAATTCGTGTGAGCTCAACGTCGGTCTATGTTCCGTTCCGACATGTATGGTGTATTTAACGATACCGGTGGTAAATGTTGGACGTTTGTTGGAAGACGGCGGTCGCCTTTCTGCATGTATGATTTGGTGATACCGGTGGTCTTGAGATATATAAGCGTTGAGATGGAAAGATGGCGGTCGCTTACGACATCGGACGCAAAATCATACCAGCCGCACCGAATCATATCGGCAAGCAAACTGGCTGCCAGTATAGACAGACGCTTAGCGATAGCGGTGCCGGTATCTCCAGTTATGCAGAACGCCAAACCAAACTAGCTGCATTCATAATAACAAGAAATTATATTGGCGTCATACCAGAACTGTACAAGCAGCAGGTATGTTTCTTGTGCGTTTTTCCAATAGGGTTGTGTGTCTGTCAGCGAGGACCTTTCGCCAGATACGCGTCACGCGCGAAAAATGTTGACTGCACTTGTGAAGGATAGAAGCCCGGAGAAGTACTTTAGCCTACGTTAAAAAAACAAAAAAAAAAAACTTCACCTTTATAAAAAAAGAAATTATGTACTGCTCAGACCGTGACAGCGTGATTGAAGTAGGTGATCGTGTTGCGCGAGGGGAAGCAAACGCTAATAATAGCGCGGCTGCTGAGTCAGTCCCTTCTGCTATCTCCCCATAGCAACCCGTAAATAGGCAAAGTCAGCAAAGTCATTGTCAATCACTTGATAATATATTAATGTTTTTTGCCAATGTAAGAAGCGTCAGGAACAATCGTAATGAATTGTGTGCGACTATTGACTCTTCTTCGTCTGATATGGTGGTACTAACTGAAACTTGGCTTTTGTCTCGAATCCGTGAGAGTGAGATATTTGCTTGCAAAAAAAAGGTTAATATTTACCGATACGACAGGAAGTATAGATCAGGAGGAAGAGTATTTATTTAAATTAACAAAAATATTGAATCATTTCACGTAAATATTGTTACTGAGCTTGAGTTTATTTGTGTTTGCTTCCAAGCGGGGAATAGACGAGTTGTAGTCTGTGCTTGTTATTGACATCCTAACTATTACACTGGCTTCGTCAATGACTTATTTACATAATATTCTAAATACAGTTGCTGCAAGATTCCCAGATTTTCCAATATTTTTGTTAGGCGATTTTAATTATCCGAATATTGATTAGGCGGATACGTGCCCTTCTCTCTTTTGTTATTCCTCTGAATGTTCAAATTGTTTAAGCTTGTGCGCGGATTCCAATCTTTTGCAACTTGTCACTGAACCCACACGAGTCACAGCTGCGGGATCCAATATCCTTGATCTTGTCTTAACTAGTGCACCAGATCTTTTTTTCTTCAGTATGTCATTTACCAAGCGTCAGTGATCACAGTGAGTTATACATATCTCTAACGTACTAAGCGCATTTGCGACTATAGCAAGGCGAAATTTGAAGCCATTAATAACCACTCAGCCTTTTTTTTAGATGACTTCATATTTAACTTCTTTAAACGCATAATTAAGAAAAACTGGACCTTATTTAAAAAAAAACAGGTGGCACTGTTCACGAATAAATTAATTCCCCTCCGTTCGATAAGGTCACACTCTCATTCACTCTGGTTTCATGTTACACTAACAAGGCTTTCTAAAAAAATGCACTGTTTTGCTTTGCAAATGCCACGGGCTGCTTGACCCGTTGGGAGGCCTATCAGAACGCATATGATGTTTCCAAATCTGCTATTCACCATGCGAAGCTTGTGTATTTTAATCAGACTCTGCCGAATATGTTCTCTACTAACCCTAAGCAGTTTGGAACATTTTTGGTAGTAAAAAGTTGAACGACATCTCAATCAGGGTAGGATGATTGTGCTATACCTAGTGAAAACTGTGATACAATTTTAAACGCGGTTTTTGTTATACTTTTCTAGTGTAAGTAACATGTCACCATGTTTATTACCTTAGTGCAGCTTCATGCCTACGGAACATTTTGAAATTGATCCCAATGGCCGCATATAAAATGGATCAGTTCGAGGACGCACTGTCTATAGCTACTATGGGCGTAGAGGGTTTTCTTCAAGGCGAAGGCAGTGCCAGCTTTGATGGCTGTTCTTGGGAAACGACCTCGTCGTGATAGCGGTCCACGAAACCCAGATCGAGAGCGAGGAGTACCCCGAGCAGATGGTGGCGCCGATTTGAGTATCCATGCAATGTACCCGTAAGCCATGCGGTCGGAAGGTTGGGAGGTGTATGCATTCTTTTTTTAATCTGTAGGTATTATTTTTGATATGTTGCTTCGCGTTAAGATGCGAAAGTACTGCATTGTGGCATTTTCTTCTCAGATCAAAAGTTAAGTGCAAACTGTATTAACGCACCGCCCGGAGAGGCAGAGCGAGGCCAATTTTTTTGAAAATATAGCGAAATATTTTAAGTGCAACAACTGCTTGTATTGATGGGGGATTTTATTAGTACCTGCGCTCCACAAGACAGGAAACCGCATGGTCGCCGGAGAGATAGCAGTGGCAATGTCTGGAATGAAGTTGGAACTGGCAAATGAGCATTACTTGGAGGACGTGTCCTTATCCGGAAAGGGCACGGAAGGCTTGCAGTTCAACAATTTTAATGGACGCAGCCACGTGTGGCTAGACGGAGCAGACGCGCCATTCGAGCTTTTCGTCTGTTTGAAGAGGATAATGTCGAGCAGGCGTGCTTTAGCGACCACAGCATGGTGACTTTACGGTGAAGCATCAACAAAACGACACTTTTCAAAAGATAAGAAAAACGCGCGCGCCGATCAAGATACCAGGACGCGTGAACTTAGGATGATGGGGCGGGCATTTATTTGAAATCCTACGAATGTTTACTGCGTCACAAAGCCCCTAAAGAATGTTACTAGTTCACATATACGTTTGGCCCTTCTTCTAACGATAAGTTGGCAAAAGGGCAAATAAAATAATGGTTTGGAACGCCGATAGGTATGACCCAGGTAGAAAGACCACTTAATGATTTGCATAGCGGATCATAACCTTGCCTGGAGGGTTTGGGAGCTGCCTTTTATAAACAAAATTATAAAAAAAAAACGATTTAGCTTGTATTTTGCTAGTAGTGTACCGCGAGTGTTACAGAAAAAAAAAGTTTTCCCGCATTCATTTTTGATTAACCAGATTGTGGTTATCCCCAAAATTGAAGACCCGCTTAACTCAGTAATAAGGCCAATTACTGGCCAATTACTCTAGCTAATAGAGACTATAAGATTATAATGAAAAATCTTGCGAGGATAACGCTTTGATTGGGTATGAGGTGGGAGAACATCTAACGTACGGTATGAAGGGACGTACAATTTTAAGTTACATTCGTGTTGCGTGTAGATGCTGAAACTATCTGGTGTTGATTTGCGGAAAGCTGCTCTGTTTCAAGTCGATCTTCAAATATATTTTGATTAAGTGCCCATGATGCTGACTTTTGTATTCTAAACCATGTTAGGATGATCAAAAATTATTTTTAATAGAGTCAAAACGGGATACAGTAACTGCATGAGTAGTCTCTTAATTAACTGTCAAGTAATTAAGCACTTTATCCTCTGCCCGTCAAAGGTGCCCACTCTGGCCGTTGGTGTTTGCTATATTTATTGAACCCTACTGCCTAAGTCTAATAAAGTATGAGAACAAACATTTTTTTTTAATGCGTCTGATGTTAACATACAAGTGTGCGCAGAGAATGTTGCGATTTTTGGTAGCAATATAGAAAACGATGCCGCGAAAGCAACGAGCTCTGGCGTAACAGAGAAGAGGAGATGAGTGTTAAAACCGCCTAGGGGGGGGGGGGGTGGCCAGGAGTTTTTCGTCTTCGCACGGGCAACAGTGTGTAGCTTAATCTTTGTAGAAAATATTTGGTATATGTTACAGGTTCGACACAACGCTCGTGTGTATTTGCATCGCGTGCCCCGTGTGATGACCGTGTACATATGGAAGTCTACGTGGGGACGAAATAAACAAGGTAACCTTTTCGCCGAGTGAAGTCGGGTTGACTTAGCTTGTCGCAATTATTCATACGACAGCTTCTTTTGCGGTTTTATGTTTCAAGACCAGGTTGACTTTTTTTTTTATAACTGTCATTTAAGTACGGTTGTTCAAAGAGCCACCCGAGTTCATTTTTTGACGTGTCACACATGCGAAGCCAAATTACTGAGCTTCCTTGGAGAGGTTGATTGTGCATACCAATTTCTTTGCGTGTGATTTAAAAAAAAGAAGAGTACTGAAGCTCTGTCACACGAAAGCGTCTGACGCTAGATCTTTTTAAATGCCTGTTTCCCGTCCCACTGTATCGCTCTTTGTTCTCTGAGATTACGGACCGTAATGTGCTTTCCCGCGTGAACAAAATCCTAGCTCGCGGATCTGCAAAAAGTGCGTTTTTTTTTTTCACTGCACACCAACCCGCTGCTAGTAAAGACATGGTTTGCAAAAAAGAGCATGTTTGTACCATGGGGCAAGGATTGTTTTTTGTAATAGACCGGAGACCGTAGAGCACGTGTTCCTGGACTGTTGGGATGCTATCCTGTTCGGGGTTGTGCTCCAACGCACCCTCAAAAAAAGACCTACCGCTCACGGCTTGTGGAATACGTTTGTCGTCTGTGGAGGGGACGTTTTTCTCATGTGACCACGTAATTCTACTGGGCCTGCATGCTACTTGGAGATGGAGGAAGGCACTACGTCATGCGGATCTCGATGCCCGTCCAGTAAGGTATTCTTTCATTCAAAATGTAAATTTCACAACAGCTGTGTACCGGAAAGTATGTGGGGAAATGGAGTGGATTCCGGCTTTAGTAAAGCTGTCGATGCTAAAAAAATTTAGAATTTTCACAAAGTGTCAAACCTTGGCAGGCAGCGTTTTATCGTGATCTTAACTAACGTCATCTTTGCTTAATATATTTGTAGCGCTTTCGATATTGAGGACGGAAGAGACGGTGCGACCAACTCCGAGCCTACGTGAAAACATTCTGTTTACTTCAAGTGCCATCGGCTTTGTGCCAACGAGTAGCGTTGTCGTCTATGTAGGTGGCGATGCTGGACGTATTGACAGCTACAGATAGCTCCCCCTAGAGACGTATTATGTAGATCTGCAGCAGGCTGTAGGGGACGGAGCGATCCTGTGACCAGTAGCCAATTAGTCTCCTAAAAGTAGCGATGTTGTGGTTGGCGTGTTGCGAGCGGAATGGCGCTGCAGAAAGCGGTGGACGTTGAGGACAGCGTGCGGGGACCGGGCAGGTTATGGTTAAGGTTCAGGTCAGGCAAAGTGGAGTCAGCGGGAACAACGATTCGGTAGTGCTGTGGCTTTAAAGTTTAGAGGGCTCCATCCCCACTCGTGCTCCAGCGGAGAGAGCGGCCAGCTGCGGGACCGATGCAGTGTAATTCCCGGAGATGACGCACCAAGTGGAGAGCAGATGCCTGATCTAGCAGTAATGAAGAGCCCTTGGTAGGTCAGCGACGTGCCTTATGAACAGACTGGTGCGCCGTGACTTGCCATGCCGCAGCTTGGTGCGGTGCGGCACGCCGCACATGTTGTGGCAGTCCGCGACCGTGCCACGCCAGCACCCCACCACACAGATGGCACGACTGCCGGGGCAACACCACGGACTGCGGCAGTGGTGGAAATGTCAACGACCATAGACTTGCCGTGCTGGCGGCGTGAGCGAGGTGGTCGCAGCCCGTTGCTGAGAGCTTCCGGCGGCAAAAGGCTTGGGCCAGAGGTGCTGGCCGAGGCTCCGGATGTGGGGGCTGTGGGAGATGTGCCTCCCGCATAAAGATCCGAAATGTCATGTCGTTGCCATGACCAGGGCCGCGGAGAATGTTCCTCTGGGTGGCAGGTGCTTGGAGCCGATCATCATGTCCAGGTCACCGATTTGTAACGCGTTCGATGTTGGAGACGGAAGAGAAGGTGCGACCGACTCTGAGCTTTCGAAAAAAAACGTTCTGTTTAATCCTCGCGCCGTCGGGCTCGTGCCAACGAGTAGCGTCGTCGTCTGTGTCCGGGGCAACGCTGGCCGTATTGACAGCTACATATTATTTGACATGCACAAGTGAAATGAATCGTGCATTGTGGTTATTTGTTCACTGTGAAATTATAGCAAAAAAAGAAAATAAGTCCGAGTACACCTAAGCACTTCTTATGAGTTGTGAATGCGAAAGCGTGCCGGCTACGACGTATTGATTCCGCCTGGCGTTGTCAAAGGGCATCGTCCTCCTGCCGCCTGAGACGCTTCGAATTGCGATCCGAATGCGCCTCCAGGTGCACGAGCGCGCGCTCTCGTGATGTGGCCGCGCCGCGCTATTAGCGGCGAGATGTTGTGGTGGCGCCTTCCTATGGTTCCCCCTTGTGACGTCATTACCTTGCAAACAACAAGTTCGATGGTGTTTGTAAATAGCATGGTGGAAGCTTGAAATCATTGCGCTCTCAAAGGAACACTGCCAACACCGTCAAAATTAAAGTTCTTTCATTCCTCTTATTTCCGTCGATGATAAATCCTTCTCTGTCGTCATAGTCAGCGTTCGGCCAATCGTGGAAGGCCGACCACAGCGACGCTTTCGGTCGCGCACGTCGCCAATAACGCGCGGAGATGCGCTCCGTGAAGAAACCAAAACCCAGGAACGCGCGCCAGCCAATGGGAGCGTATCCATCAGATCGCTGCTACAGATGACAGGCTTCGCTCCATTGGGACAGGGGACGTTCGGGGCCGTTTGGCGCGGCTTCAAGAGCTGATAACGCTGATTCGTCCGATGAGGCATTCAGTGCTTTCGAATTAAAAACGAAGGACGTTTACAATTCTATAGTATGCGAAATTAGAGCTCAGCTCTTGAGAAGTAGGAGGGGAGGGCCCATACAAAAATGGTCTATGGTCGTCTATGGAAAATTATATGGCCGGCTATCACCCCCTATGGCCCTCTATGGTCGGCCATAGAAATCCATAAAGACAGCTACAGCCAGCTATATAGAAATGTATGGCCCTGTGTCTAAAGATTGGGAACCAATAAATTTTCTTTACCCGCGTATAGAAAATTTTATGGCCACAAGTCTAAAGACTAAGAACCAATAAATTGTCTTTAACAGTCTATAGAAAATTTTATGGCCCTGTGTCTAAGGACTAGAAACCAAAAAAATTTCTTTAACCGCCTATAGAAAATTATATGGCCCCATGTCTAAAGACTGCGAACCAATAAATGTTCTTTACCCGCCTATAAAAACTTCTATGGCCCCGAGTCTAAAGACTGGAAACCAATAAATTGTCTTTACCCGTCTATAGAGAAATTTATGGCCCCGAGTCTAAAGGCAATGCACCAAAAATTTTCTTTACACGCCTAAAGAAATTCACTACCGGCACTTACGTTTTTAGTAAAAAGGCTCCAGGTTAGAAAGTTAAAGCAATACTAAGTTTCTGTAATACCGGTGACAAACCATAACCCAAGATATTTTCTCTGCTGTTGCAACGAGTCGTGAAAACCAGTAATATTGTTTGTTTGACAAATCCATTAAAATAGTTGTGCAACAATTAAAATTAATTATTACCCCCTAAAAGTGAAAATAGATTACACTGGCTCCGAACACTGCAATCAAGCAATAGCTTGATTGCAATCTTCAGCACCAGTGTACGGCATGTCATCACTGCAATGTCAACGTGATTCATCAAACTTATTAAATATATAATTATGAAATTTTAGTTAATTAGCCTAATGATCTATATTTGCTTTTTCCATGGTGTTGAATTAAGAGATGGGAGCTATTCCAAGAGACAATTCAAATAATGTATTAAGTACGAGTAATATTTGCTCCGCCTCTCCGCGTTTACGCGACAAATGACGGCAGTCACCGGCCAAGTAGGATTCACAAATAAGACTGCCATATATAGGGGTAGTGCGAACTTGGCGTACATAGAGAAGGGTCGGGGGGCCGGTGCCGGCAGCGTTGTTGATCTTGTCGGGGGCTGTTCGGCTTGTGTTCTGTGCATTGTGTGTGTTCAGTGGTGTATGTGTACCTGCCATGTAGCGGTCAAAAGTCGGAAGAACTTAAAAATATTTTTTTTTAGAGTGTGCTGGGCTAAGGAGATCCATACGAAAACCCATACAGCCTTTTTAGCAGACCATATAAATGGCTAAAGACACCAAAGGAAAAGCGATAGGCAGCTAGCATGCTAGCTATGGTGATCCAGCCATTAGAAAAGCTAAAGAGCGCTATGGCTGGACAGTGATAGGGCCATAGAAAAAGCTAAAGAGGCCTATAAAAACGACCATAAAGAATGCTAAAGACAGCCATAGAGAATTCTTTAGCTAATTGTGCCAAATAACTAAAGCCGACTATACAAAACATTTTCTATAGCCGACCATAGGACATTTTTGGGCAGTTTGATACTTTAGACCCATGTTGCGGATAAAAAAAAACAGGACGCGGGATGGCCAAAAAAAAACATGATTTTCGTGTAAGGCTCGTCAAATTATGAGGCGCTGGAGAAATTCAGCCTTCTGCGTTAAGTCCTTATTTCGAACTCTTTTTGTTCGCCTTCCGCCCATTGAAAAGCATGCGGGAAGGGCCTTAGAACGCACCTGGTATCGCTGCGCCGCAGCGTTCTTCCGCACGTCTGCTTTCCTCGCCGTCACCATGGCAACGAACGCCGAATGAATGGAAGCACGCACGGTACCGCCGCGTGAAGCCAGCAACAGCTGACGCCATTTTACGAACGCCGCGTCTGCTAGCCAAAGCCGAACGCGGTATGCCAGATCAACCGCCTCCGCCGGTGCTCGATCGCCGTCGGCGACGCCGACGGCGATCGAGGCGCAGTTACGCGGACGCCGACGGCGATCGAAGCGCAGTTAAGGCACGACCACATTGGCGTCGCGGAGGCCAGCGGCGTGACGGTCGTCGCTGCCGGTTGCCGACCGAAACCAGTTTTCGGCTTCACCGGCGCGACGTTCTGCGCCGCACAGCCAACCGCTCCATGCGCGGTTCAGAGATCGGCGCCGCTCGCCGCAGAAGAGAGGAGCCAATGGGAGGTGGCGTAGATAGTGACGTTGCGATGCCATGGCAACGCTCAAGCCGGTCTCCCGCGCCTCTTTCACGTTCCGTAGGACGTGTTTCGTGTCGTCTGCTATCCATACTTCGCCCCCGATGCCTTCCCCAACGGAGCGGTTCCTTGAAACTGTGCGTCTGGTTCTTTTTTTATATGACAAAACGCAGCCAGACTACCAAGATAATGACGCTAAGAACAACCGCTGGGAAATTATAGGAGAGGAATTCGGAATTACAAGTGAGTTTCTCCGTGGCACTTGTTGCTTGTCGTCTGTGTTGTAACGAATGTCGTGTTGATTTGGTGACACTTTCGAAAGTAGCCTTCATCTCTGGCGCGCCGCCGGGGCAGCAAAGCACGGACCTTTCCTTCGGTGTTTTGGTAGAACCAACTCGGCCGGACCCAAAACCTGTGCCTCCTTCCCTTCAGAGCGCGGCGACGTCGCAAGATCAACGAGCAGGCTAGGATAATCACATTCACGCTGATCACCAGGTCATCATGGACTCCTACCATGCAGGCAGATGAGAGCCGAAACAGAAGAATCTACCGAAGAGCAGACGACGAAAGAGCGGGAAATCCGGCGGGAGGCGCGCGCGCGATCGCGAGAGCCAGTGCTGTCACGTGACGCCCGCAAAACGGAGGCCAATGTGGACTCCTCGCGTTGGGACGCCGGACGGCGGTGCCGCCCAGCGGTGCCGACCGGCGGCGCCATTCACGCTAGTGTGGTCAGGCCTTTACGCGGACGCCGACGGCGACGCCGACACCACTCAACCCGGAAACGGGCGGCTAGTAGCTGAGCTCCAAACGTCGGGGGCGTAGCTCTGCAGTAACGCCTCCGCTTCGCAGGCAGCGGACCCAGGTTCGATTACCGGTGGCGGCGGGCGATCTTGTTCTAGGACTTAGCAATACCGCCGACGGACAACCTACTACGCTAACTCCCAGATCGACAACAACTGCAGCTATAACACCATCAACGGGACATACTTTTCAGTGGTGGCAAGAGCCCATTACAAATATCGCTGTCAAGAAAAGTAGGAAAATGAGTGGATTTTTGCTCCCCTAAAAGCGTAGCCGCGTCAGCGCCACATAGAGGGAACGTCAGATTCGAGTTCGCCGCGCGCGTGAGCTTGAACATCGGGGTGGAGCCCCAAACGCGAATCTTTCGAGTTTGACGCTCTGACTTACCGTTCGAGTTACATCACGAATGGAAAGATTGGCCTTTGCGACCAGGCTAGCACATGTGGGATGCATGGGAATGAATACAGGATCCCGGGGATCTGCTGCGCAAGCGTTCGCTCCACGCGTTCCGCGCTACTATGCGTCAATACATTCAGTCAGCGATCCCACTGGGGCGCAAAGGCGTGAGTGACAAGTAGTCACTTGAGTCGTTCCCAGCCTTTGGGTTGGCTAGGATTGCTCGCAGGGTTTGCTGTGTTCATTTTTAAACAGAGCGGAGTATTGTAAAAAACAAAACAAAAAAAACGCACGTTTTGTTTCGTCATTAGGCACTGGTTAAATGTGAAACATTTAGAATATTTTCGTAAAGGGCGTGATACCCATTTTGTGAGACCTGCCTGTGTTTATAAAGACGGTGCGAAATGGGTATGCAATCATGAAGTCGAGACTCGTACGATGAACTCGCCGATTAGATCGAGAAAATGAATCGAAACAAGATAAAATAGAGAGGGAAACCTAGGCTAATAAAAAACACCGAGAGTAACACACCCGTATCTTGTCATTGTCGCTCCATTTTTTCTTATTCCTAAGAAGTGTCGAGAAGCGATGGCGCCCGAGTGAAAATTAAAGACCGACAGCAAATAGCCTGTTCCCTCCCTCAAAACAGGAAAAGAAAGAAACACGGGACAGTGAAGGAATTGTGAAGGGAGAATCGAAGAAGAAGAAGGGCCTCTTTTTTCCGAACACGCTTGGAAAAGGGAAACATGTTATTCATCTCTCGAAATTCGACTGTCATATTTCTCAGAGCCCGTGCGCTGCGTCGAGACTTTCGACTGCCAGTTCAGAAAGAAAATAAAGGCACTAAAGGTGAAGCGCAACGACGAGGGCTTTTCAAGTTCCCTTATTAAGCTGTCGTGAACGCGCTGCCGCACGACGATGGCCCTTTTTTTTTGTCTTTTTTGATACCTGTTGAATCTCCGAAATGATCATAAAAAAGAAGCTTCGGCTTTGAAAAGGCGCGCTGATTGCGTGTGTCACGGCAGGACGCGCAGCCAGGCTCCACTCTGAATGGGGCGCCATGGAGGGGCGCCTCTCCGCCTTGCTGACACTGGTTCCTGCCAACGTGCCGCGCGCTTCGGGGAGAGTTGGACTCTAAATGCGAATTTGTCCGCGCTCGCCGTCGATTCCCGCTGCCCCGAGTGTTTACCGTTTCGGCAGGGGGGCAACGGTCGAGCATCGGCTTTTGACGTGAACCTGCCGCACGTGTCGCCCCATGTTGCCCGTCAACTAATTTTCGGGGCCAAGGAGATTTATCCCGAAAGCGGAAACATTTTGGAAAGTCGGCTGCTTCTGAAGCTTGTGTACCGAACGTGCGAGAGTCTGGAGGTCTATGTGAAATGGACGACCTCGCGTCGATCTGGCCCAAATGAAAACTGCCGACCGAGTAGTGTTTTTGTTATTTAATTTATCCTTTTCTTATATATTAATAATATTTTTGGCGTGGTTTCTTAAAGTTTGGCTGGCAGTTTTCAATTTCAATAGCATTTCTTACGAGATCTCATTAATTATGTATGTCAAGCGCACTTATTTACTCCAGTTTCGATCCTATCTGTGTTCAAAAAATGCGTCTATTTTCGAGGCGCTCGTTTTTCAGAACTGGACATAACAGAGTTTGTTTTTTTATATTACGAAAATGTATGTTTTTGTTTTTGTTTTTCTTAATTCCGGAATGACATACGGCTTTCACGCTCACAAAATAACAGATACCAATATGTGTAAATTAGTATTAAATAGGCCAACCATAAAAAGTGTTCAGTCACTTTTCAAAGTACATATTATTCATCCCTTGTTTTAAATCCATCATACTCATTGGAAATATCAAAAGAAGAATACCTTTTGCTGGTACCCTCTATTCGCATAAATTGTAGTCAACCGAACATTAATGTGAGGGAAAAAAGAAAGCGCTACTTTTGAATGGGTAGCTATGTGAGAGCGCAGACTCAAAGTCTAAATTGGTGTTCCTTTTCCAATTGATCCATCACTCTGAGCTACCTTGAACAAATATAAAGAAAATTAGTAATGAAGAGCCTCCTTCTTTATAAGAAGTCAAATAATTTTGAACCCACTAATTTGCGTCTTTATGACACCTTGATTCAGCATTGTACGTATCTAAATTATACATATACAAATTTTAAACATAACAATAAGGTATTTGGAACAGACATATCCCTCTGCTGCTGCTGGTTAAATAGCACAAAATATATACATCTTTGCCCTAGTGAAAAAAGTCATTTGTATGAGAACTTTCTTGTGTCCAATAAACACATATGAATCATACAAGATATATAAGAACATATAAGAACAATATGAGAGCCATATAAGAACTATATAAGAATTATATAAGATATATAAGAACCATATAAGACACTTATAAGGAACTTCTCACAAGTTTCTTATATGGTGCTTGTATGTTCTTATATATCTTAGATAGTTCTTATATAGCTCTTATTTGGTTCTTATATGGTTCCTATATGTTCTTATATATCTTGTATGATTCATATGTGTTTATTGGACAGAGAAATTTCTCATACAAATAAGAATTTTCAGTAGGGTGGCTAGACAAATATATATATTGTAAATAAGAGAAGTCTCGAAAGATTACTCTTAATATATTTTTGCTAAGACATGGAGAGCTAAAAAATAACCTACTTGCTCTTATGCAGTGTTGTACGGAACGGCGTTCCTGGAACGCGTTCCTTTTAGGAGGAACGAAGGAACGCCGCCGTTCTATTTTGCATTGGTGGAACTGAAACGGGAACTCGCTACAATTTTATTGTAACGGAAAAGGGAACGGGGTTCCTTTTTCCGTTCCAGTAAGGTATTTTTTTTTTTTTTGAAGAGGGAAATTTAAAAGTATAAAAACACTATCTTTACGAAGATAGAACTGGTTAGCGTTTTGATTTCTTATCTTAGGGTTTATTTTGTGTGGTCCTCGCTTGGTAACAATCGGGTGCAAAAGAGCTAGTGGACATTGACTTTTTTTTTTTTTAGTGCTCGAGACTGCGGTACAAAAAGCAAAAACTTTTAGTCGAAGGAAATGCCACAGAAAGAGGGACGTTTCAAACTCAGCTACTTTCTTTGCTTCCACAAATCCTCATACACACAGAAATCTAAGGCCGACTACAGCCATCACTGAACTTCCAAAAAGAGACCTACAGATACAACAAAACAACACGTTAACAGGCATGGAGCGCAGCCTTGTATTTCGAACATTGGTCACTTAAAAGATACACAAAATTAACCTTTATTCCTTCAACCCTTTCCCCCACCTTCAAACTGAACAACGAATCCAACCTTCGTGAAGGGGGACTTGTAGTTTTCAAGACTGACCTTCCAAAGGCCCTACCATCTTCGTCACTTGCTTGTTTTGCGGACAGCAACATAGAGAAGCAACTGTCGTTAAGTTCAAACGAGGGACTTCATTAGATTGAAACGTGTGAGGTTGTTGTATAACGCTCGTGCAACGTGGGGTATATTTGGCTCGTCTGAATCGCCCCCCCCCCCCCAAACACAAGACTATGGTTAAAACCTGATATATTTAAATATGAGTATATCAACAAATAAAACCCTGCTTCCGCTTGTTTTCTGTGCCCTTCCATCCCGGCATTCAAGTTCGTGGGTTCTTATTTGATGGAATAGTTAAAAAGAAAGAAACTTTTGCTTGGCCTAATTAAATATGGTAATCAGCAAAATAGAAATGTAACGTATATGTAACGATACGTTCCATTTTTTAACTGTAACGGGAACGAGTTCCTTTTTCACATCATGTCTAAGAAAAAAAGGACAGAAAAGTTGTAGGCTAGGTAGCGTAATTGGACCAGGGTTGCTGCGCCACCACGCAAGGGACGTATTGGTAACGCCACTGCACATCGGGTGACGTTACCACCACGCTGTGGAAGGTTCTGTGCAGATTCGAGAAAGCGACTCCGCAGATAGGTTGTGTCTCCTTTTCCAATTACATATGCAGTATGGGCTTAGAAACCCATATACGGTGACGAAAGTGACAAGAAAACAAGAAAAAAACTACTTTTAATAATTTTCAGATTTTGTTTTTGTATTGACCACATATTTACATTTCAATATCTGAAGGTGTGCAGACAATCGCTCAAGGTGCCATGTTTGTGGCATATGTTTTTTTTTTTTTTAAATATAAGTAACCAAATAAGCAACTAGTGTTATACGGGATAGCTGGCCTTTAAGCGCAGCCATTTTTCTCAAAATGAATGAACTTCTACTAATCGGCACATTTAGAATATCCTACCCAAAGTTCTGCGTGTACAAAGAAATAGCGTCGACGAGCACGCAACAGTTCCAACCCGGGCATGCACACTAGTGACGACGCTTGGTTTTGCTCGCGCAAAGCGTTTCTCTACTCCACTCTAAAAATTTCCAGCGTTATATTCACTATAAAGTATGACCACACCGGGGATGCACGCAAATGCGAGTGACCACATTGCTATTCATGACCTACGACCTTTTGTGTCCGGACATTTCTTTTTATACGAAAATTGTTTGTGGATTTGTTCATACTATAAATTGGACGATGACGTAAAAATATGCTGAAAATTGAAAATGTCGACCATTTACCCACTGGTAGATCATATCTCAAAGTACCTAAGCAACATTGGTTTTGGGTGATTTGAGCCTTCCGCTGCGTGGTGTAAAAATTACCCAATTTGCGCTGGCGCTTAAAAAAACAAAAAAAAAACAACAAAAAACATAGACATGACTTTGGGGGGGGGGGGTGCAAGGCTGGTTCAATGACGATACCTTACTCTCCACTGCTTCGTCGCTTTTTCTTTTTTTTTTTGTTTAGACACGATTTGTTGTTGTTGCTTGTTCACCCCGATCGCCATCAGTCGAGAATATATTTCGTAATGACGCCTATACTTATGGTCCGTTTAACGTTGGGGTCGCAGTGATGCGCTGTCGCGTTGAACTTGCTGATATTGCTCGTGACGTCCGCTACAGTCCATCATAATTTGAAACGGCGTATATTGATGTCTAGAGACATTAAGAAATATTTTTCTTCACAGCAGACTACCCACGTTAAAGCTCTACCTCGGAAGGTAGCGCAATGAAGCGCAGTCAGCCATGTACAACTCCCCTAAGATCGGAACGCACGAAAAAGTTGAGTTTGCGTAGTTAATATCAGCCGCATCACTAATAAAAAAAAACTAACAGGTTTTTTTGTATAATGCTCCACGGTGTCTGGGCGTTAATGCGACCATGCATGGCCATTGTCGATGCAGTGCTGAGTATCGCCAGTCATTGACACAGAAACACTCCAACCATAATTGAGAGCAACAGAGACCTGTCAACGTGTATTATTGTTTATTTGTTTAATTTAAAACGATATAATGCAACTTGCCTTTGTGGAGTTTGAATTACCGGTTTTCAAGTTTTTATCGAGGGCAGTATAGAAAAAATCCAGGACTTTTTTTTTTTTTTATTGCCTTCGACGATTCGCTTAATTTTGACTTTTTTTATATTTCGAAAATGCCGACCGCAATGCAAAAAAAAACACTTATCAAACTTTAAGCGCTAACGCTCCTCATAAAAATAAAAAATAATGAAATGTACAAAATGTATTACATTAAACACTTAATAGTAAGATTTGTTAAATAATCGCCGAAAAATGCTTAAATATAAAATGGTGTGGCAAGAGGCTAAGTTTGTCTCGTTACTTTCCTTAAAATCAGAACTTGAACAAAACTTATATAATTCAATTATACCAGTTGGTGTGCTATATACATAAATGTAGTTAGGTTGTAGAGTTTTATTTATTATTGCGGCTCTCAAACTTGCGTCTACCCGCAATTGGCTATATTTTACTTCCACGTCCTCTCAGATGCGATCTTGAAGCGCGAGAGACATGCGCGTACCAAACCGTCCGATCCGACGTGCGAATTGCCGGAACGACGTTCGGAGGCGAGGGTTTTCGTCGCACCGGAGCGTCGGACGGTGGCTCCGTCCGGCGCCGGCGTGCGACCAACTTGCCGCACCGTTGTCCGATTTTCTGACGGCCGCAGCCAATGGCAGCACGGATGGCGCGAAGGCCATGTTGTCACGTGACTTTCGAACCAATCAGGCGAGGAGGCGCTACGTGGCTCGGGGAAGCGGATGTGGCGGTGCGCGGTGCGTCACGCGATGCGAGTCGTGGTTGAGAAGGGAACGGACGCCATCGAGTTTTCTCGCGCGCACAAAACGAGCGGCTGATTTCGTGCGCCAAAGCAAGCCGGCCTTCTGGGACCGATCGAGGCCGTCTAAACCCGAATGTACTTCGTTTCGCCTTACGGTGGACAGCAGCGGACGCTACGAGCCATTCCAATGTCATGTGAGTGTCACGTGAACTTCGGGAGAGAGGCAGCAATGCGCGCGGTACGTAGTCACGTGATTTGTACGCATTCTCGCTTCGCTGGGATGGCTCCTAAGGTCCGCTGCGGTCCATCGCGATTAAGTGATGTTGAGCAGAAAAGTAGCCTCACGGAAAATCTGCACACACGCACACTTTAAAAGAATGTAATAAAATATTGTGTTTTGTTTTGAAGTCAGAAAAAACAAGACGGGCGAGGGAAGTATTTAAGTTTTATAGGCTAGGTGGCGCGAGCTACCGCCCGTTATAAATATAACCATTAGCATCCATCCATCCATTCGGTAGAGGGATACCCAAAACTGGGCGGAGCTGAACGGAGCGATGCAACGACGCGTCGGAAACCATGTGTCGCGAACCGTCCTGTGCGGCGATTTGGAGCAGCCATCTTCCGGACAGTTCGCACGCCGGATCGTACAGTTTTGACGCGCATGTGCTTCGCACTTTACAACGGAGCTGTACTTGAATCGTTGGTCGGATTTGTCCGTGTCAGCGTCTACACGGAAATAAAACCTCCAGCGATTGAAGCGAAAAGCGCATACTATTTATTCATACAGCATACAGCACACAGGAAAGCATTCGCTTGAATAAAGAACGAGCAGAGAACAATCATCCGAAACACCAAATTTATGATAAGGCGCTCCTGGCAACAATGCAAAGGACGTAGCGCTCACCGCGAAAGTTGCCCATTGAAGATAACTATTGCCCAAGCTGCCGCGGCGACGACAGCTTACAACGTGGGAAGTGACGTCACTAGCCTCTCATATATAAAAAGCCTCGGTGCAATGCTTTTCTTTTTTTTTTTTGGAGGGAGTGGGGAGGGCAGTGGTTGCAGCTCATACCACCGCATCGCAATCCAACCACCTTCACAGCGTTGATTGGAGCCACCACATCTTTTTTTTTTTTTTTCACACAAGCAATTAACTTTTTTGCGAACGATACAATACCTCTTCATTTTTCTTCTTCGTTTTATAAGCTGTTTCTTAGAAAGGGAGTAACATGCCGCGTGCGTGGAGCTGTAATAATTAACGTATAAATATCCTCCTGCTCGGAGGTGCTGGCAAGTCACATGACTGCCGCCACAGAAACGAGGCTTGAACCAGTGTTGTATACGTTACCGATGAAAAGTAATCAAAAAAGTTAAAGGTCCGTTGCAATTAAAACAGACGCGCTAGCGACCAACGTTGACTCAGGTAGAATAAACGCGTTACCGCTCCGTTTATGAAAAAAGTAACGTAGGTTACTTTCGCGTTACTTTTTTTTTTCAATATGAAATAAACGTTTTACTCTTTTTGACTTTACAGGTACGCATAAGCGCCACATTTCAAGAAGCGTTATGTCCATCCACAGATGAGCGTAATTAACTGATCTGTTTTGACGGTTGCACCCAAAAACTCACAAAAAAAGCAAAAAGCTTTAAATCATCTAAGGTTTGGCGCCAAGAAACAAAAAATGTAAGTGTAATTTTTTCTCGGACAAATATAGAACGAATAACGTAACTACATTACACGTTATTCGAAATAAAAAAAACGTAAGTACGTTACCATTTACCATTTTGAAAGCTAAAGAGTACTTTACAACGTTACCGGAAAAATCACTCGTATACCGGTAACGCCGTTACTTGTAACGTGTTACCGCCAACACTGGCTGAAACCCTGCTCTGCCCGGGTCTCCTTTTTTAACTTTAATCTTGTGGGAAGTTTTAAACCAATCTCGGCTTTCAACGTGCTTCAAAACATTCCGAAACATACCGCGAAAATAAAGGTCGCGGTAATGCCTGGTATCGAGGAGACGCTCCTTTATCGCTATCGCACAATGTATGTTTTTTTTTTTTTATTGCTTAGGTTTTTTGGCACACACCCACCTCAATAAACATTTATTTTGACGTTTACATTCGTTAATATTTTTTCCATTCGTGACAACAACCACACAATCCTGTGGGTACTGCAAGGAATCCAGAGCTACTCTAATGGACTTTGTTTCCGCGGGCTCAATATTTCGCTAAACACGCGAAGTGTGGATTCTGGGAATATTTCGCAGGCAAAATATTTCGCGATCGAGAGTTATATACTTTGTATTCATTAGCGGAAGAAGTTATACTCTCGTTATTAATTTTTTCGCGATACTTTTCATGTCGCGAAACTACTCGCTGACAGTATGTCTTCGCAAAAGTTGACTTCTACTATACATCTGACTTGTGTCTGTACGCTCGGCTGGAAGCGTACCGTGGACCCCCGAGGAAGTTGAAAAAAAAAAAAAAACGAGAGAATTTGTTTAATTGTAGCGGATGCCACTGTTTTATGGAAGTCTAGCGTGAATGCGGTTTTCTGCAGCTGTTTATTCAGTTGCTTAATTCTTCTTCGCAGTCGTCCATTTAAATGGTGTGTTCTGCTATACCGCCAATATGCAGGGACTTCTTCTAAAGTTTCCTTCTGTTTTAGAGCGCAGCTGTTAGGCGCCCGTTTCCGGCTTGAGCGGCATCGGCGTCACCGTCGGCGTCGGCATCACCGTCAAAGTCTGGTTAACCGCGCGGTGCATTATGGGAAACGTCCCATAATGCAACGCGCGTGTCACGAGTGAGATCCGCGCGTTGCATTATGCGACGTTTCGGCGTAACCGCGCGGTGCATTATGGCATGTTTTGGAGTAACCTCGCGTTGCATTATGGAACGTTTCCCATAATGACGTCACACGTGACGTCACAATTGTTACGAGTGACATCACGAGAGTCCCGCGCTTTGCATTTTGGGAAACGTCCCATCATGCAACACAGGGGTTCCACTCGTGACCCGCGCCTTCCCCCCGTGCCCTCCTCCCAGTACCTTCCCCTCCTCGTCTCCAAGAGCTGCGTTCTAATTCGGCATTACCGGGAGTTAAAAACGTCTTCCTTTTTTTGTTGTTGTTTTTTTTTAAGCAAAAGGCAAATAAAACAAGAATGTCTCCATAAAGTCGCGAAAGCGACAGTTGATGGCTTACTATCTTCAGTCAATAATATTCTCGAAAAGTTTGGGGTCTGATAACAAATCACTTTGGAGCTTGAGTTTTAACGTAAGTATTTTAGGTAGCACAATTTTGACAGGGATTATGCAGACCAGGAGTACCGAACAATAAAAAAGGAGAAAGGTCATTACAACCAGACAGAAAGACGAAAATGAAAACCTTCCCTCCACTGGAAACACATGAACTTAAGAAAGAAGTTTCCCAGAGCGATTATCTTCCCAGCTGGGGTCCCCAGCGGGATAAAGTGAGAGGCGAAATGGAAATAAGGAACTACTAAAAAAGGAGAATGACATATTTGCACATGCCACGAGCACTTACGTAAAAAGGATATAAAAAGGTGATCAGGAGAAAGAAAAATATATGTTAGGAGGCCTAGGAGCGAGGAGGAGAGAACAAAATGTTGAGTTAACAACCAAAATGAAATCTGCTTAAATTGTCACCTTCTCGTCGACAGATAGCTTTCGAAAATGGTCCCTAATGTCTTCTGATGCGTGGATCGCGGGTGTCGGTGATGGTAGCCGGGGTCGCGAGGGAGGGACGAGCAGACAGTGAGAGAGAAGGAGAGAAGGAAAAGAGGAAGGCCGGGTAGGGACGGAGGGACGTTCGAAAAAAGATTGGCAAATCGCTTGAGCCTAATCGCTTTAGGGAACGTTGAGTTAGGAACAGGGTGTCGGAACGGCAGCGTCTGCTGCACGAATATTCTTGAAATAAGTAAGCCCACAGCGGGCGGTGCACGAATGGCCATTGTTGATCTTTGTCGATCGGACATATTTGTCAATTTCTAAGCTAGGTACGCTCTAGGCTGCTGCTTTTTTACTTAATTTTGAGCTACCGTCTTTGTTTTGTGGGTAGAGGTTATTTTGATCCTTTCTTTGGTTTTTTTGCTTACTTTTTTTTCAAAGATGTGATGACTTAGGTAACCTTAGTGGCTTTATTTCAGCTCAGTTTTTTTTTTTACTATGCTTCAATCGAACGCGAGTTGTAAAGCATTATAGAATTCAGCTGAATTAAAATAAAAAAAAAAACGGAGGTGCGTGCAAGCGCCTATAAATATTAGCCGTGTCAGTCTTTCGCACTCAACTTGCGAAATCAGCAGAGGAGGACCCCAGAAGCAACTTCTCACAGCACATTGAAAAGGAAAATAGGTGCAGTTTTTTTATAGTTCGCCGCAAGAAATGAACTTTGTCTCTGTAAGTGCGCCTACCGCATTACATGCAGGTGCGGGTTCATCACCAATCAGGTAGCTATTGCCTCTATCTAATTAACTGTTCTGTAAAATTAGTTGTCTTCGTGTGTAACATCTCTTATCTTACACGCACACACATACTAATTTTTAAGTATCTCTTAATGCACCAACTTTATTACGTCAAGTAAATCTACTGTGTCATAAGTTACTGTTCCTCATAAACAATAATAACTTTGTCCCAATATTATTCCATTATAAATTCTACAAATTTGTCATGCCGCGCGTCGGTTACTGAGTGTCATTGTATCGAGAGACGACACAAAATTATTGTATACCTACTTTCTACTACACTATGTTAAAAGGAATGTTGAGGTTTTTTTTTTCAATTATATAATTTCCGTGTAAGTTTTAAAGTCATATTTTTAATGTGCAAGATATGTGTGTAGGTATTTATTTTAGGTTTGTGTGCGGGGAGTGATGGGAATGTCAATCGAATGTTCGCTGCTTGTGAGCGACGTGCGCAGGTGAGGAAGAGATCAGAGATAAAAAATTTGCTGAAGATGATGTATTCAGAGGTGTCAGATTTCCCTCGCTTACCTCTAAGCTAGCTTTGCGCCGCAAACGATGGCGTCGCAGCGTCTTTAACAGATCACAGGTTGCATAGAGGCACGCCGCAGGCCGAGCAGGTATAAGTGAACTCAATCTAAGTTCGATAATTGAACTCAAGAAAGAAAAACTATCTATGGCTGCTCCTCACTCAGAATGTTTTAATGTGATGCAGCTTCTAATTTAAGCTGACACACTTTGTTAAAATTGTGCATTCGAGATATCCTTGCCCGTCGATTTCTAGATATTAATGTCGAGCATTCATGCTCAAGAATGGTGTTCCACATATCTTCATTCAAACGCACTTGTAGTTCCCCAATGCGTCTTTCAGCTCTGTAAAAATGTGGAAATCCTGGCAACGTTAATATTTTACTCTGGCGCGCTCCATATAGTGAGGGCTTTCCACGTTTTATTAATTGCTCAATATAACAACTACTCTCACCATCGAAACTTTAATCGCAATGACCCCTTCACTCTGAGCAGAGAACGGGAATTACATAGGGAGAAAAGGTCTTGTCGGGACCCATTTGCACGGTGCGCATAGAAGACAAGAATGGCAAGCGCGTGCGGTGGGATCAGCCTAGGAGCTCGAGAGACAGAACGATCGGCGGGACATAATAAGCTCTATGTGATCGCAGCTGCGGTTCATAGATTCCGCACATCTAAAGTAAATGTTGTAAAATATTGTAGATAGAGCATTAAAGAGTTAAGTACCACGTACCTACAAATTGGTGACCTCGACGATTGCCCAAGATGGCCTTGCAGTTGATATCTTCAGTTGCGCCGTCAGTCACAACGTCTCCGCCAACCATTACCACCATGGTAACCTCTGCTGCCGTCCCAATTAAAACCCTGGCAGCACAGGGTGTTGGGCCAATATTGGAAGAGTATTGGCAAAAAAAGGTCCAATGATGGTCCACTTTAGCGAATCTGCTCCCAATATTGTCTATGCCATTATATAGGATCTTCAGTGATGGCCCAGCTATTCCAATGACCAACCAATATTGGAAGCACATTATCATAAAATGGGCAACCTTGGCCTGTCAGTTCCATTCGCTCGCGAATATTGGATGAACACTGGCCAAACATGGGCAATGTTGGCCTGACAGTTCCATTGGCTTGCGAATGTTAGATGAACACTGGCATAAAATGGGATATGTTGGCCTGTCAGTTCCATTGGCTTGCGAAGATTGGATGAACACTGGTATAAAATGGGCAATCCTGGCCGGTCAGTTCCATTGGCTTGCGAATATTGGATGAATACTGGCGTAAACCGGACAACGTTGGCCTGTCAGTTCCATTGGCTTGCGAATATTGGATGAACACTGTTATAAAATGGGCAATCTTGACCTGTCAGTTCCATTGGCTCGCGAATATTGGATGAATACTGGCGTAAACCGGACAATGGTGGCCTTTGAGTACCCTTGGCTTGCTAACATTAGATGAACACTGGAATAAAATGGTCAACATTGGCCTGTCCGTGCCGTTGGCATTCCAATATTTCATGGGGACTGGCATAAAATGGACACTGTTGGCTTGTCTGTAGCATTGGCTTGCCAATGTTGGATAAACACGAGCTTATAATGGTTACTGTTGTCCGGTTAGTACCATTGGCTCATCGTCATTCCAAGAACACAGTGGCATATAATGGTCAGTGTGTGTTAGTCTGTCAATGCTATGGGCTTAATAGTGGAAGCATGCTGGAAAAGGCTGGGTTAGGCGTGTTCGTCTTACCTCAACAAGTTGAATTGCTCGAGCGCTTGTCAATTTTGTTATTTTGTCAAAGCGCGATTCATGTGCTTTTCTGCAAAGGAAACAAGACAATGACAAGGTACAGAACTTATTGGCGATGTTTTGCTCCTTCACTGTGCATATTAAGGAGTCGCCAGCAATATGGGCTCATCAGGACCGCCAACTAAAAAAAAAATAAAAATGATGTCCGTGTTATAGATTCAACATAATAGATTATTATGTTGACTCTATGATCTCGACAGAAAAGCTTCGTACACTAACTAGGGGCTTGTGGACTGCACCTCGTGTCAGGTGAGGAACTTCTTTGTGATTGACTCGAACAAGACACTATTCTGAAATGTGGTTATACAATGACGGCTCTATGACTTTACGGCACTACTGGTGCCACAATAAGAGCCCTAATGCCTCCAACATGGCGCCAATGCACTGATAGCAGACGACAATGTTGGTCTTCATTTAGAGTCTAGTCGGATTGTGTAGCCGGATGTTGGTCTTGATTTAGAGTCTATCCCCTTTTTACGCATTTGATTTATCATTGTCTTCTTTTAATTTTGACATTAGGCTCCGAGTTGCTTTCGGAGCTAAGTTTCTGTCAGTCCCTTTTCGTCCTCTTGCTGTAGAGTTATCATGTATAAGCAATCTCTACTACATTGGTTTTTGGAAACCCGGATAGCAAATACCAGCAGAGACACTCGAAAGAGTTCGAGAGAGAGAGAAGCGTGCAGGGGAGGGTCGTGCCGACGTCCGTGGAAAGGGCGAGAGAGGGTATTGAGAGAAAAGTTCGCCCCCCGTTTTCTCCACGCCGTCACTAATCTCTCCAAATCTCTCCTTTGTGAGCGAAGAGGACTCGGCGTCCTTTGAGGGAGGAGGACACTGCGCATTCCTAAGCTGACAGTGCCGGGGGACCTACGCGCCGGCCAGACCAGTCATCCCCTGCACCACTCTCTGCGCGTGGTTACTGGAGAGAGCGTGATCACGTGATTAAAAATAGACCTGCGATTGCTTCACCGAGCTTCTTAGCTTCCTCTACTCTCTCAGCTTAGGGATGATGGAGTCCAGCCCGCGAAACACACGCAGATACTCACACACACGCACACAGAAAGTGGGATCGCGTGCACCAAGGCCACACGATAAGGTAGTGACTGGAAGACGGTGGGGACGGTCTCCTCAATTTCCAACACGCGCATTCGCTAACTGCAGTTGGGCAGATGCGCTTCGCAATTTATGCATGTTTTTGTTTGTTTGTTGTTGCACAAATAGCTATTTTCTCCAAGGAACAAGAGTGGCAAGATAATCACGCGGATATCAGGACACCGTGGTGTCCGTTTCTAAGTTGTCTGAGTGCATTTGATTGCTTAGCAGACTGTTTTATCGGGCCAAGCGGCTCGGCATCTCCGCCATACACACTACCCTATACTGGAACCGTCAAAAACGGTGGTTCTAGAGTTCCGATCACCAGCTGCGCATTTCGTCTTAGTGCCAAGTGCGATCTTCAACATGCGGATTGCCAAGACCATGTATATTCTTTCGGCAGCACCTACTCACCGGTGATCTTCCTTTGTTGTGGGCATACATGCGACCACTAGCTTCGACGGACCGAAGACACGACGGACCGCCTTCTCTTTCATGTGAGTGACAAGGAGAGGTCCTCCTGGCCATTGGGGATAGATATTGCTACGCAATGTACGTTTTGTCACTATCCGATGAGTTTGAACCGTGTCTAACTCTGTGCCAGGAATCTCCGACGAGTTCAACGTGTAATCCACAGCGATCGGCCCGAAAGGCCCTGTACAGCGCTATTTGTAAGTGCTCTAATAGACCTTGAGAGACGTTCTGATTGGTTATTTTTGTGTTCGAAGTAATTTTTATTTCGTTTTTCTTGTTAAAATATGGCTGTGTTCTTGGCGGTAGATGTGTGCTGTCATAAAAAGTCCTCCCGGTATGTGCAAAGCCGAATACCACAGAGCGTTGAGTAGTCCTTATTTGCCAAGGCTCGGTTTGTTGGGTGCGAGTGGAGTGTGAGTTATGTCACCGCGCTCTGCGAGCGTAATTGCTAGTAATTGCCTTTACACGACAAGCTATTTTATGTGCGTGATTTATTTTAAATTCTTGATTGATTCAAGCATCAAGCTCTGTTCAACTGTCATGTTCTTACGTAAAACGGGGTATTTATTGAGCTGTTAATTTAGTAGTGCGTTTGACACTGGTGAGCCAAAGAGGGAGGCCAGTGGTTGGATTTATAAATATGTAAATATTATGAATTCAATATGGGTACGTTTATAACTACATATTTTTGTGCCGCAAATACCGTAAATCTGAAAACTTTTTTTTTTTCAAATCAACGTAGAAATATAGGTGTGAACTTAAATGGCGAGATTGTAATTCTTAAGACTTCTTAATGCTAGATGAAAGGTTGAGGGACGCCATGATGTTGCAAGAGTAGAAGTAAGCAATTTATGAAATAACCTTCGTACTATTTGATTAATTTTTTTTTAAATCACTATAAATATTTTTATGTAGATCGATCGAGCTCTGAGTAAGGACAAGTCGGACGAACAAAACAATAGTAAACGCCTGGGCCGTCGTGCTACAAACAGCGTCTCAGCTGAGACGGGGGGAAAGAAAGCACTGTCAAAGCCAGCGTACGAGCTGAACGGGACTCAAACCTCGACTCAAGACGCTCGCGCGTCCCAGCCTTTACAGTGTTTTTTTTCACCCAGTCTCAGCTAAGACACTGATTCCAGCAAGCCGGCCCCGGTGTCTTACCTGCGCATTTATATATTTTAGAAGGCAGTACTAATTTTTTTACATACAAAATAACGAAAATAATTCACTGGAAAAGAAAGTTTATAATATGGAAATGTAAACATAAAAAAATCGGTAGAGCTTTACGAGATTTTATACTTGAAGAGCAACTGAGCCGATTAATCGAATAATTAATTAAAGGGCGGTAATTAATAATGAAGCTATGTTTTATTTTTATATTCATTATTGACAAGCGTAAGAGAGAACTGAGAGCCTCTGAAACCCTTCACCTGAATCCAAACCCCCGCTTATGTCTCTTTCAGAATCCTGTGGCCAGGCCCCTGCGTGGAATCCGTTTGCCCAGCCCTTTGCCCAGCCCTTCGCTCAGCCCTTTGCCTTGCCTACTACCGAGCCTGCCGCCGACCCTGCCACCGAGTCTGCCTAGGCCCCCCTGGTTGCACAATGTTTTAAATATTTTTTATTCGATTTAAATAAATTATGAACTGTCAAAAGTTATGAACAATTCATTTGCACGCTTTATTGATTTCTAAAGTGTCGAAATATGGTAAAATTGCTGCATTTATTAGATTTTAGTATCAGAAAGAAAACAGTGCTTGAGGAAAAAGGGCAAGAGACTTGCTTGGTTCTCTGCACTGTTTTGTGACGCTGGTTAGAACACATGGCTGAAAAATGGCATCCAATATTGGCATCGACAATGGATGCAAAAATAGCCACTGTATTAGACTGGATGCCAATATTGGAATCGCCAATATTTGCGCCAATTTTGGAAGAGCCATTGTGTTAGGCGCTGGATGCCAATGTTGGTTCAGTCAACGGTGAAACCTCTATGCATATATTGGATAAAAAAGCGCAAACCACGTTGGTCCAACGAGGGCTATACTGTTGGCAAACCAGTGGTCCAACATTGGCACCAATTTTGGCGCACCATCGGATCGGGTGGCGTTTTCAAAAATGCCAACGTCAGAACAATATTGGAACCATTTTTTGCCAACATTAAGCCAACGGGGGTCCAACAATGGTGTGCTGCCTGGGAAGTTGCCTTCCTATCTCTGGGTACCCTAATCTACCAGAGATCGCGGCAGAAACACTGAAGCTTCCTGATTTCTGGATGACGGACAGTGAGTTCTGGTTCCTGCACTTCGAAGCTATCTTTCGGCGGAAAAGAATAACATCCCAGAGTGCCACGTTTGACTATGTAGTCGCTGCACTCCCACAAGCGGCAACAACACTAGTACGTGACATTCTGCGTACACCCCCCGCCGACCTTCCCTATGACCGACTAAAAACGGAGCTCATCGGCGAACGTCCGCATCAGAGCAGCAGAGACTGCAGCAGCTGCTAATATCAGAAGAGCTTGGGGACAGAAAGCCATCTGAACTCCTTCTACGAATACACCAACTACTAGGAGACAAGGCAGAAAACCTAGATCTTTCCATCTTCCGACAGCTATTCCTACAACGACTTCCTCAAGATGTCCAAATGATCCTGACCACTGCAGACTCCTGCTCACTTGAATCTCTAGCTCGCATGGCTGACAAGATGATAGATGTTAGATCACCTGGCATTTCTACCGTCTACCCCAACTCTTCCCAGACTCGACCACAACTCGCACCGCAGAGTGAAGACGACCGTAAATCTCAACTTTGCTTAGAAGTTGATCAACTCGCCGACGAGCTAGCAAACTTGCGTTCAGCACAACAGCAAACTCTTTGAGGACGCAGCCTGCAACGCGGTTTCACACGATCCAGTCGCCCATGCTCCTCATCAGCACCGAGGACATGCTGCACAAAGTTCGGCACGCAAGCGCAAAAGTGTCACCCTCCGTGCTCATTCGCGGAAAACGAGTCAATCACCCGCCCGCGGCGGCAAGCGTGGTAGACTCAGAGACAAGCCGCCTCTTCTTTGTTACGGATCGCTCCACAAAAGTCCGGTTCCTCGTCGATACAGGCGCAGAGGTTTGCGTGGTCTCACCAACACCAGGAGATCACCGACGTGGTGATTTTCCCTCACTCAAAGAAGTGAATGGATAAGCGATAAAGACATATGGGGAAAGATCTCTGACACTCAACTTCGGCTTGCGCAGGCTGTTTCGTTGGGTTTTTGTTCTGGCCGATGTCCACCATTGTATTATCGGAGCTGACTTTCTAGGTCGTTTTGGGATTGTCGATCAACTAAGGTCACAATCGACTCCAGGACTCTGAAACTCACTTCAGCGTTCAAGGCATTGCATCTAACGTCGACTCACTCAGCCCCGTGTTACTACAACTTAATCCAACAATGACGTGATTTAAGATATTGCACGAATTTCCATTTCACAAGCACTTGCAGTGCAAACACCCCAGTCAAACACTCCAAAACACACTGCATCAAGGCTACTTGTCCTCCTGTTTTCGCACGTCCTCACCGTCTCGCACCGGAACGCTTGAAAATAGCACAACTGGAATTTGACCACATGCTCGAACTTGGATTCATCCAACCGTCTTCAAGCACGTTGTCGTCAGCTCTACACATGGTTCCAAAAATATCTGGTGATTGGAGAGCCTGTGGGGATTACCGTGCTTTAAACAACATCACAGTTCCCGATAGATACCCTATCGCACACATACAAGACTTCACCGCCGCTCTTCATGGAGCTACAGTCATTTCAAAGATCGATTTAGTCAGGGCCTATCATCAGATCCCGATAGAACCAGCAGACATTCCCAAGAAGGCCATTGTCACGCCTTTCGGAATGTTCGAATACCTCCGCATGCCATTTGGTCTTTGGATTGTGGCACAAACTTTCCAACGCTTCGCGGATCAAGTTATACACAGATTGCCATTTTGTTTTGCATATATCGACAATATACTCGTCTTCAGTGACACTCATCAAGAACATGAACAGCACCTCAAACAGCTCTTCACCCGTCTCGACCAGTTCGGCATCATCCTCAACGAACAAAAGTGCGAGTTTGGAGTCACCGAGCTCGACTTCTTAGGACACCATTGTTGTGTTCACCTAGTTTCGATTTCTACTTCATCTTCTTCACAGGTATTTTAAATGGCTTGATTCTATCATCATTCTTATCTTCTTCATCTTTCTTTTCGTCTATTGGCTCTATCTAATAAAAAAGAGGAGCCTATTCAGAACGCTCGGACCCGACTGGTTGCTCACTCCACAGTGTCCCCGTAGCCCGGGACACAACATACATTTCTGGGCGATGAGAGTTCCTGGATCCGATTGTCTTCACCGGCAAGACGTCGGCTGCGCCCTTGTTTTCGTCGGCTGGTCCTCGGCGAATTATTCTGTTCGTCCATCCGCGTCCTTCGTTCATCCCCAGCCACATTCAAGATGGCTGCGCTATAGAATGGCCACCCTCTCAAGCAGAAGGTCATCTTTCCATGATGGCGACGTCCGGCGGCAGACTTCCCCAAGAGTTCTTGGCGAAACCGGGTACTCCGCCCATTCCATGGAAACGATGGATACGCATTTTTGAGCGATATCTGCTGGCCACTGGCGCTCGAGATTACGACGCCGAACGTCGGCAGGTCATGCTGCTCAACTGTCTCGGCGAAGCAGGCCAACAGATATTCGACTCATTACCAACGCCCGAGAGTGGTGTTGTAACGGCGCTAGCAACGTCAGCAGCAGCAAACGGTGAACAAGCTCGCCGTCCACCGGCGAGAGACATTTACAAAGAGACGGTGGCACTCCTGGAAGCAGACAGACTTCACTCAACCCGTCAACGTTACTCTGCAACAGCTGAAATTTCACCTTCGGAAGCAACAAGAGGGTGAGTCCCTCAAGGACTTTCTGTCGGCGCTGCGAGCCTTAGCGATCCGGCAAATTTTGGGGACCAAACACAAAAACAGGTCCGGAAACAGTTCATGATCGGCGTCGCGTCGTCTGAAATGCAAGAGCGAATGGTTCTAGATGCCGCTCTTCCATTCGACGTGGTCCTTCAGACTCTTTTAAACATTGAACGTGCACGACGTGAAGTTCGGGAATGGACAACGGCATCGACGCCTTCCCCGAACTCTCTATGGACTTGCACCATTTCCACCGGAAGTGCGGGCTTCGAAGCAGGATCGTCGACAGAAAGGAGCTTGAGACGGAATCCTACACCACCACCGTCTTCAAGAAACTCATCACCTCGAGAGTCTTCGCGTCGGTACAGTTCTCGCTCTCCCGAAGGAGTGAACGTGCTGAGAGCCGAAGATCGACATCTCAAAGCAGGCGCGACGCACGCGCGCCAGCTATTTCGCCCTGTGCCACCTGTGGCGGTATCGGCCGAAAACAATCGTCTGGAGGTAGACCGCGACGGTCTGGACAGCCAGGTCGCAGGTCGGTCCAATTCACATCTTCGCCTAGCTCGTGGCAAGACCAACCCCCAAGACGTAACGATCAGAGAATTTATGGACGAACGTGTGCTAACTGCGGACACGGGCTGGAACGCTGCCAGAGTTACGACACGTGCCCAGCCCGGAATCTTTACTGTTACAAGAGTGGTCGTCGTGGTCACTTCGGCGGGGTCTGCAGAAGCACGCCCAAGGGCTATTCACAACGGCCGCGGCGCAAAAAAGTCGAACAGATTCTTTCGGATGACGACGACGACGATGACGAAGACTCAACGCTCGTGAATCACATCACGGGATTGTGCAAATCACGAATGTTCATTACAGTAAAAGTCTTTAAGACGTCACAACCGTTCTTGCTTGATACGGGATCGTCTGTTTCGATAATGGACAAGTCCACATTTATACAGCAATTCGCAAGCGACGCCAAAGTTGTGCCACCCCCTGACACGTTGCTGAATTTTTCCCGCGAGCCCATCAACGTGTTGGGAGCATTCATGGCTACTGTTACGTTCAAGACGAGACAGGCACAAGTGCTGTTTTATACAGCGGAGAAAGGTACGTCGCTACTTGGAATGGACGCTGTGGTAGCACTGGACATTCAAATGAGTAGAGCAGCCAGAACATGCTTCTATACCGACGCTGACAAGCCTGATGAAGCGTCTCGACTGCCAGACCCTCCTCTCTTCTGATAAGACTAATGACAACACGGAAGGTCGACAAGCAACACCTTCCACATCTACAACTGATGTAACCTGCCAGCCCGACGACATGTCTGCGGCGCTGTAAGAAGAGTGGCGCGGCGTGCCATGCCACAAAACAAGCGGCAGTAATTCCGCCTACCGAATCCGCACCGGCAATGCAAAGTCAAACACTTCCAGCGTGTCTCGCACGTTTTAATCACCTCTTCATCCCTGGCTTGGGTCGAGTGAAAGGAATTCAATGCAAGGTAAAGATTCGAGCATCGGTTTCACCTGTTCAACATCGCATGAGGCGAATCCCTCAAGCGGCTCGGCAAGCCGTCTCGGAAAAAGTCAAGCGCCTAGAACAAGAAGGCGTGATTGAGCGCATTAATGCCTCAGAATGGGTCTCGCCCATTGTGGTAGTGCGGAAGAAAGACGGCACCATTCGGATGTGCGTTGATCTTCGTAGCGCAAACAAAGCGGTTGTAATTGATAGTTACCCGCTTCCTCACATCGAAGAGCTGTTGAACGCTCTACATGGTGCCCGTCACTTCTCAAAATTAGACCTCGCGGCTGCTTACCATCAAGTGCCATTGCATCCAGACAGCCGTGACATAACAGCATTCATCACACACGAAGGGCTGTTCCGCTACAAAAGAGTGTGTTTTGGACTAGCCTCTGCTCCTGCAAAGTTCCAGCTGATGAAGTCCAAAATCCTGCATGGTGCCAAGGCGTACTGTTTTACCTTGACGACGTTGTCGTCTATGGCAAGACTCAACAAGAACATCTGGAACGTCTGCAGGAGGTCCTTAAACGCATTTCTGACGCACGGCTCAAGTTAACAACAAGTCTGTCTTCGGCGTCCCAGAACTCTCTTTTCTAGGACATAAAGTCAGCGGCGCCGGAATCGCTCCTTTGCAACAAAAAGTGGATGCGCTTCAAGCTGCTCCCATCCCAACAGACCTGACGCAGTTAAGATCCTTCCTGGGCGTGGTCGAGTATTTTGCACGATTCGTTCCCCACCTTGCGTCTGAGGTAGAACCTTTGCGCAAGTACCTCCGGAATTGCACGCCCTTTATTTGGGACCAAGCCGCGGACAAGAGCTTCGCTCGAGTGAAGAAGTTGCTTTCGTCTTCAAAAACACTCAGGATGTTCAATCCAGACCTACCCATCATCGTGCCTACCGATGCCTCGGCGTACGGCCTTGGAGCCGCGCTTCAGCAACTCCACGGCACGGAAGTCAGGATGGTCGCCTTCGCATCACGTACGCTGACCCCGGCAGAGCGCAAATACTCGGCGGAGGAAAGAGAAGCCCTTGCATGCTTGTGGGCGTGTGAAAGATGGCACACGTACCTGTGGGGTCGTCGCTTCATGTTGCGGACAGACCATCAGGCACTCGCTGCACTGTTAAACACCCGAAGAAATAGACTTCGCCCACTCAGAATTACTCGGTGGTCGACCCGTCTCCTGAAGAACAACTTCCAAGTCGAGTACCAGCGGGGCAGCGAAAATCAGGTGGCAGACGCGCTGTCCAGGCTTCCGGTACCAGATGACGAAGGCGGAACACAATTCGACAAAAAGATTGTGTCAGCCGTCTCCCTGGACTGTGTATGCGTAACAAAAGCGCAGTTACAAGAGGAAACTGCGGCAGACCCGCTCCTTTCTGCAGTAATGACCTACATCATCTCTGAGTGGCCACCATGGGGGGCGTTGTCCGCAGACAAGGTCATTCTCCATGATCAGAAAGACACACTCTCGGTGAATGACGGCCTTCTGTTAAGGGGTGAGCAGTTTGTCATCCCAACAAGTATGCGAGCGACGCTGATTGCTAGGGCACACGAAGGTCATGCTGGCATTGTCAGGACGATAACTCGCCTTCGCGAACTTTACTGGTGGCCCCGCATGAACGCGGAGGTGAAGCAGGAAGTTCACGCCTGTGACATCTGCAAGACAGCCGACAAGTCCGCGAAGACGGCAACCACGCCTCTTCAACCGGTGCCTCTGCCGGATCGCCCGTGGTCAAAGTCGGCATCGACAAAGTAGGCCCTTTCGAGAGAGCGCTGCCGGCGTACCGCTACGTAATCACGTGGGTGGATTACTTCTCTAAATGGCCGGAAGTTCAGTTCTGCTCTAACTTCACCACAAAAGGGTGACTAATTTTCTACATCTGGTGTTTACGCGCTAGGGCTATTCCGACAGTCTCGTCTGCGACAATGGGCCCCAGTTCGTTTCTGAGGAATTAAAAAATTACTGGCTCATCGGGGAATCAAACACAAGCTTGTCTCTAACTACCATCCACAAGCCAACGGGCAGGTGGAAAGATTCAACAGAACCCTCAAGTCCTACATACAGTGCGCAGCACTCGAGAACCGCGCACTGCACGCTGCAGTCCTGGACTACCTTTTCGTCTACCGCTGTACGCCGCACGCCATTACCGGGTTGTCTCCTGCTCTTCTGCTCCACGGTCGCAAGCCAAGACACAGGCTGCACATTTTGGGTCTCTCCTACACAGAGTTCCTCAAGAACCCGTTTGCGGAGATGCGGCGACTGCGTGAGCGTGAAGAGCAGAGACAAGACCGCAGCAGGAGATATACCGATGGAAGACGGGCGGCTAGGACACCGCGCTTCAGAGTGGGAGACCTCGTCAGAGTGAAAAATTGACCGCATCTCCACGTGGTGAATGATGTTGATTGGGGCGAAGCTCTGGTGGTGCTTATCTGCGTAGACGCTGAGCCGCAGCATGGCGAGCCTTTCGTTCGTTTTCATCGATGTCTGAAAGAGAATGTGCGGTATGGAACGTGGTTAGATACGCATTTCAGCATTTGACCGCAGCGCCCTCTTGTCTATAAACGTTGAGCCTATGCATGCAAAGTTTAACGCGATTATATACGCATTTGACCGCAGCGCACTCTCCTGTATAGACGTTGAGCGCCTACATGCAACGTTTCATCCATGACATCCCCAGCTCTTGAGTTACTACCACATGTCAGAGCCCCCTCCTCGCCCCACAGTCGTGGCCGAGTGGTTAAGGCGATGAAATAGAAATCCATTGGGGTCTCCCCGCACAGGTTCGAATCCTATGGACTGCGCAAACATTTTTGTATCGTTTTTTTCTATCTTTGTTTTCTACACGAGCACGTGAGCACGTGCTCACGAGACGCCGGACGCCAGACGGACATACGGACATGGCTATCCCCTAAGGAGCTTCGCCCCTAAACATTTTTTTCATCTTTTTTTTTCTATTTCTTTTTTTTTGCCCTACACCAGCACACGTGAGCACGTGAGCTCACGAGCAGGAGCACGAGCACCCGACGCCGGACGGCGGACAGACATACGGACATGGCTAGCCCCTAAGGAGCTTCGCCCCTAAAAGCCTGGAAAAGTGTCCAAGGGAAGCCCAGCTTTCAGTTCTCCTACGCGCATAACCCAGCAGGTCGGAAGGTGGACCTACCGACTTGAGGACGGCAAGGTATGGAATGCCTCCAAGATGCCAACCGTTCCAGAGCCGGAGGTGACTGTGCCTAAAAGCCTCCTCCAAAACAAAACCAACGACAAATAAAAGGCGATGTGCAGTCATCATGACTGGCAGCCAACAGCTGTCGCTCCGATACCTCGGTTGAGACCAGGGTCAGCGGAACCAAATCCAACAGCAGCACCGCCCCAAGTACCGAGACTGCGACGGTTTCAGCGCAGCCGGCGACCACCAGAGCGATTCAGTAGAACTTATATATAACGGAACTGTCATAGTTTATCTCATGAAACTTGTATGTGTGAGTGGGTAAAAATGAGTACATGTAGTAGTATGTGTTAACGTCAATAGTCCTGGCCAGAAATAACTAAACTTGTAGAATGTGAATGAATGTGCTGTAAATAAGTCCGAAAATGGGTCTTGTTACCTTGAGAGATGATTTTGAAATTGTTATTTGTTTCAACGTAACGAACTTAGCATTGTAGATCGAAAAAAATTGCCAGTTGTACATATGTGTAATTGTTGTTGTTCACATGCGTTTTGTACTGTCTAGTGATCCGGTTTAATTTATAATTTCCTTGAAATCTTCTTGTCTTCTTCGCTCTCTCTATTAACTATATTCAATGTTTCATTCTTATTTTCCAAATTGAAGGGGAGGAGGGAGATTGTTGTGTTCACCTAGTTTCGACTTCTACTTCAACTTCTTCACAGTATTGTAAATAGCTTGATGCTATCATCATTATTATCTTCTTCATCTTTCTTTTCGTCTATTGGCTCTATCTAATAAAAAGGAGGAGTCTATCAGAACGCTGGGACCAGACTGGTTGCTCACTCCACAGTGTCCCCGTAGCCCGGGACACAACAACCATGTCTCCCCTCAAGGTATTCTTCCACTACCTAATCGAGTGAAGGCTATCTTGAATTTCCCCACACCTACGACAGTGAAGCAGTTGCGGGAATTTCTAGAATTTGTTAATTTCTACCGACGCTTTCCCCCACACTGTGCTGATATTTTACTTACTCTCAACCGTTTGCTGGCTGGTAGAAAGACAAAGTCGACGGAAATAACATGGGCCAACAATGCGACAGAAGCTTTCACACGCATCAAAAACGAAATCGCCAATGTTACCATCCTGACACACCCCAAGCCAGAATCCCCTATGTCTCGCATGGTCGACGCTTCAGACTTCGCAATTGGAACAGTACTCCAACATTTTGTGAACGGACATTGGAAATTCTTTGCTCTAACGGACCACAAGCCGCTGACGTATGCGTTAACGTCGCACAACTCAGCACATACTCCCGGAGAAGTTCGACACATGGCCTTTACTTTAGAATTCACCAATGACATTCGTTTAATCAATGGAAAAGACAGTACCGTGGCGGACGCACTTTCGCGCATCCCAGCTCGTGTAAACGCTACCGAAAGACCGATTATTGATTTTTCTCAGCTTTCTGTTGCCCAGCAAGATGCCAAAGAACTTAGAACGCTACGGTAGGGATCCTCATCTCTCCTTCTACAAGGTGTAGTAAGCGGAACTACGTCAATTGTCTGCGATGTTTCCACTGGTTTTCCTCGTCCTTGCATAGCTCGTCCGACTAAGCAGAGCCTCTTTTGACGCCTTGCATTTCTTATCCCATCCAGGAGTACGCGCTACGCAGAAGCTCCTCACTTCAAGGTTTACCTGGCTGGGCATCAACGCCGACGTGCGCAAATGGGCTAAAGAATGTCTCTCTTGCCAAAAAGTCAAGATACAACACCATACCGTGACACCTTTAGGAACTTTTAATCCACCTGCCGCCCGTTTCGAGAAAGTTCACTTGGACATAGTGGGTCCCCCACCGCTATGCCATGGTCAGCGGTACCTTTTAACCTGCATAGATCGTTTATACTCGATGGCAGAGGCCATACCACTCGAAAACATGTCTGCAAAATTAGTCTCACACGCATTTGTACACATGTGGATCAGACGGTTTGGGTACCAGCAACGGTGACGACAGATCGAGGACGACAATTTCAGTCAGCTCTTTTCAGGAAGTTGTCTCAGCTTCTGGGCGTCGCTCACATTAGTACCACTGCCTATCATCCTACATCCAATGGAGTAGTAGAGAGAATTCATCACCAGCTAAAAGCATCTCTAAAGACTAGTGGGTCGGCTTCAAGATGAACTGAAATTTTGCCTCTTATCCTACTGGGCATTAGAGCCGTTTTTAAAGCCGATATCGGCTGTAGCAGCTGAGCTGGTATACGGCACGCCTCCTCGACTGCCAGGCGAGTTCATTCACCCCTCCGAACAGCTTGAAATACCGGACATTATGGATTACGCATCTCGCCTTCGTACAACAATGCAACAAATCAGACCTTCGGTAGACCGCAAGCAAGCCACCACTAAGTATTCATAAGCTCACACCTCCATACCTGTTCGCGTACCTACAGTCTGATCACTTTGGCGTGATGCTGTGCGACGTCACATTAAGATGGTCATATCTTACTCAACTGCAGGAGCACGTTCATTAGTATCAGTCAGCGGATACGTTTTACGAGCGTGTTGATTTTTATCATTTATATTTTTATTTACCTTTAAACGCCAATAGGGGTTTACATAACTGGAGTTAAAAGAAACAACATATTTATTGCAGATAAACAAAAGCAAAATATGTCAAGGGTTACTACGTGTTTAGAAAATTGCAAGTGCAACTCTGAAGCCGGATGATTTCTCAATGGTGAAAGTGTCTTCAGGAAGCGAATTTCTTTCAGAAATAAATAATTGAAGGGGGTAAACATTTAGATAGCTTGACCTTGGTGTTACCATTTGAAGTATTTGGGGATTTTCAGGGCGAGGGAATATGTGCAAGCCATGGGAACAATAAAATTACCTCCTCGATGAGCACTGCAAATATATATATATATATATATATATTGTGTAGTGAGACAAGTATGACGAATTTTCTTCCTTCCGCAAGAACGACAATAAAACGTTCTGTGGTTCCTTTTTATTGCACGAGCTGAAATGCGGTCGGTTTATTTTCTTCAAGATGGGACGTTGAGTGTCTTTTTTTTTCGAAATTTTACTCAAATGGTATTCGGATGAATTTGACACGAAAATACCTGCCCCTCGGCACCATGTCGACACAAGAAAGGGAGAAATGTTTCGGGGCCTGTCACGTTTTCACATGCTAATATTTTTCACTTAAAATTAAACAAACACTTTACACCCAAGGAGATGTATTGCGATAGCATTTGAAATCTTTGCATCTCTTCAGTTGTGTGCCAAGCTCGGCAGCACTCTGTCTGCCGCAGTGTTGCGTCGTTTTTGCGCTAATTATTTCTAATTTGAATTTGTCCGTAATTATGTATCAAGTTATGTTTGTTTTTTGTGCTAAATACAGCTATCGAACCACGAATTACGCACGTAGATGATTCAGGCTTTTGGTGGTCATGTCAATTTTATTCCTCTGAAATATGTGTGTTTTTTTAAATAAAAACTGTCTTTTATAGCTAGAGATAGAGATAGAGACACCTATATCTTTATGGGTTTACCCGTTCCGACACAGTAATAAGAATAACATGGTGTTGAACGTTTGCATACGGACATATGGATCTTTGCAGGTTTAACAATTCGCATGCATTTGTCATGCAAAGAATGAGCATGCGCCAAGTAATTTCAGGTTATATGTGTATTTAGTGTATGTGTAGATGTGTATTTAGTGAAGGCAAATTGGCATATTTAAGAACATCAACAAGAAGCTTAACCTCTAAGCAAGCTTAGAAGTCAAGTTTCTTGTTAATCTCCTGCAGCAGCTCCCGCACGTAGTGGTTGACCCGAGATGTCCTCTTCCCTGGAGAGGCCTCTTGAGGATTCCTTCGTATGTACTCGTTGAAGGCATCTGCAGGGGAAAAGAATACAACAATAAGTCATGTATATCTACAGTTTCTTGAAAAATTAAATATTTTACTTCCTGCAATTATAAGCAAGCAATTTCCACTACAATTTATGCTTTGTTAATATCTTGTGGATACCATGTAGTCTCAGAGAGCGACTTCTTACGATTACGAAGTCTGCCTAAAACAACGGGTATGCATGATTCGGCCAGAAAGTTTTGAACCAGTTCAGACCGAGTTCGAAGGAGTGCAGAAGCAGTGCGCAAGTCGGGCTGCGGCTGCATGAAGTAAAGCTGCAGCGTTATAAACGACGCTGTAATTGGCTTCCGAAAGACCGAAGAGTTGCCATCTGTTACTGCATGAACGCTGAACTGACTTCGGCCAGCGCAAGATTCTGCGGAACTGAGGCTGAGCTCATACAGCACTGGGATAAATCGAACAGGCTAGTTCAGCGTCCGTGCCACTTCCGGTTGAATCTAATGCGTCAGTTCTTGCACTATGTGAACTAGATCGGCCGGTTCAGGCAAATCGAAAAGACCTAGTGTGATTTTCCACAACTATGCACTTGAAGTTTGCTTGCAACTAGTGTGTTCCTTGTAGGTCAGTGTTTATAAAAATTATAGGCCCTGGAGCGTGGGGACAAAAAGGAATGGAAAGACACGAAGCTCCAGAGCCTCGTGTCTTTCAATTATGAACATGTGGGTCCGATTGCCTAGAACCTCGAACATTTCATGCCCAACAATGCCACCATGGAAAAGAGTGAAAGCAACACTGAACACTCGGCCAACGGTTCTTGTGCGAAAGAAAGATTTTGAGCCGCAATTGTTCTTTTTGGGCATGTATATAAATTGCCAACACAGATCTCATTTCACATCAAGAATCATCTAACTAATTTAATATCCGTGTCATGACCCTTCAATGGTCCATTCATACGAGATAGTTCCTGGTAACAAACCTGAGCATGTCATAAACTACAAAGGAAGAACACACATGATGAGAAGGCGGTTCAGAAAATATGGGCAGTACTCAAAGGACAGAGCCAAACATAGTTGGGTTGCAGCAGTTCTAGGGAACAGACAGACTCACTTTCACAACTTTGCTAGTGCTGGCTTTTCGTTACAAAAGGAAAACTAAGTGCCTCGCAGTCCTGCGGGGGGGTCAGCAGAAGGTCCGGCGAGCAGGCCACCGATATCATGGACCTTCCCCAAAACCTGCAGGTATTAGCAGATATTTGCAGCGCGGAGCATGTTACTGTAAAACCTCCATAGTGTAAATACATCAGAAACCGCCAAGTGACCTAGATGACCGTGACAAGGTCAGTCCATAGGGCCTCTTCAATTCGGTTTTGCACTCTGAGCTTCACGTTCCTAAAGCTCGAGGTAGTCGAACTATGACCCTTCAACAGCCTATAACACTGAGAGCTCTAAAAGCCTTGGAATATTTTATCCCATTAATTTTATCGTAGCAGATTGCAACTTCGGAAGCCATCAGGCTCGAATGTCTCACCAAGTATGAGACATCTGCGAGAAGTGGGCACCAAGACACCACGGCCAAGGTGAACCTAGAAATAGATCCGTGAATAGGTTATTAGCATATACTACATAAATCTGATGCTATGATGGCCCTCTGGATGGAGGGACTAGATAAATCAGTTTCCTAACAAATTGATTGCGATAAATGTTAGTGCACTCTTTCCCTATAGTTGAGATGCTAACACCTTACGACACAAACCAGAGGTCTCCAAACCGATACGGCCCGCGAAAGTCTTCTGACCGGCCCGCAGCTTGCCACGGTCTTTCAACTGAAGCCCAGCTTGCAGCCCGCTTCCAGCAGACCCGCTACTAGCGGCACAGAAAGAAGTGCGCTTAAAGAAATGACGGCACGACGCACTCTAAATGCACAAACTAAGATACCAGAACGAACGAAAGAAACTGTATTGCAACAAGGGTCCTCTCACCATATGATAATTTAACATTGTCATCACTAGCATTACCGTTCTTAGCCCCCGTTTCATGTCTGTAACTATATTAAAATTCCATTGCATTCTCATAGACAATGCGCTTAGTGTCCTTTTCATAACTATTGCATATTCTCTGCATTAGTTTTATCATTCTCCTTAGTCTCTAGCACTGCATGAATCTGCCAAAGTTCCCATGCACTTTGATTTATGCCTGGTGAATTTTCATAGTCACAACTGTTGTGTAATGTCAGATTAGGTAAATATTAAACGGTAATTTGATGTATACATACTCATCAACCCTAGGATTTTTTAACACTTACTCTAACATTACATTCTGTGTTTGAATATTTATCTACCATAAAACCCCATTCGTGTAAGTGCCCCCTCCCGTTTTCCGAAAATTATACATTTTTGCAAAAGACCTAACAAGCGCCCCCATTCTCCCGTCAACCTCCCGGTGGCGTTTTTTTTTTCTTTTCTGTGTGGTAAGTTTGATTTTTTTTTTCTTGTCTTGTTACATATTTAAGTGAAAAGTGATCCCTAAAACTTGGATGTAAACGATCATTGATGGTGGTATAATGAAGAATCTAATTTAAGCCAAGCTGGAAAATGCGCGTGACGTTGCGCGTCACATGCACGGGCGTGAGCGCTTCAATCCGTCGCATTCGTTTGAACTGCATCGTGTTCGGATCGTGCGGCCGTCTCGTCTTTGTTTAGCCATGCATTCCTACATGGTGCAAAAGCAGATCAAGGTGGTGGAGTGGCATCGGAGAAATGGTAAGAACGTCCACTTAACCGCTCGGCAATTTAAGCTCGACAACAAGAGGATCCGCGAGTGGGAAAAAAACTATAAGTTCAGTTGCCACAGAACTTCGGCAAGTCGAAGCTCCGGCAAAAGAGCCTCGGTCTTCAGCAAAGAAGTCGACGATGCCCTCTTCAAGCTTCTGGAGCGCGAAAGGAGTGTGGGACATGCTGTCAGCAACATACTTTTATCCAAAGAAGCCCTCAGGATCGCAAGCCAGCCGCAGCTCGAGAACTTTGTACCTTCGGGCAACTGGGCTGTGGAGCCGCCAGGGTGCCCACAAACGATGGAAGCAGCGCTTCAATGTTTCCATGCGGCAGGCGACCAATGACAGCCAAAAGGTGCCCGAGGAGTGTGCTGAAGCGGCAAAAGCATTTCGCTCCGCGCTCGGCTGTCTGCGAAGTCGTCATGAATACACCATGCACAACATGGCCAACATGGACCAGACGAAGGTTCGGATGGATACGGCAGCCAATAGAACGAACAAACTTGCAGGCGCCACCACAGTTCGGACTGCCAACACCGCCTGTGCCCGGCAGGGCTTCACAGTTGCTTTGTCAGCTTGCGCCTCTGGCCACAAACTACCGGCGTTTGTCATACTGAAAGAGCAAGTGGGAATATTCCAACAAGAGCCTTCACGAGCCTCCGTATACCACGTGACAACAACCTTTCCTCCGGGATTTTAAGAAAACAAGCATTGTTGCTATCATGGAATCGCATTCATTTTTTTTTTTTTTCATTCTTACTGAATGTTTCTGTCTCGGCTTTGAGGAACGGCTGGATGACCTCTGAGAAATTCATAGAGTGGCTAGAAAGGATATGGGGCCCGAACGTTGACGACGTACGACAGCTGTTGGTGTTGGATTAGGCACCCATCCACAAAACACAAGCGGCAAAGGACACCATCCAGGAACGCAACACAAATCTGGTCTACGTGCCAGCCGGCTGCACCAGTCTGCCCCAGCCCGGCGACGTCTTCTGGAACAAGCCATTCAAGGCTAGTCTTTGAAGGACCTGGGAGGCCTTCATGCGAAAAGAAGAAAAGACTGCCGAGGAAACTTGCGAAAGCTTTCCCGGCAAGAAGTGCTCGAGCTAGTCTACGAGGCGTGGGCTTCCGTCCCAGAAGAAACCGTGGCACATTCGTTCAGAGGCTGCGGCATCGCAAACGCGCTCGACAATCCGAGGAGGGCGATCTCCACGAGCGGCTCGCTGGCATCGCCACCGTCGTCCCCGAGACGAAACGTTGCTGAACTAAATTGTATCGGATTTCCTTTTCGGCACCTGCAAATCCAATGTAATCACTTTCCACAAAATGCAACGAGCATATAAATCGGGTAGCCTCCACTCTTCGAGGTGCCCGTAAATGCTCTACAGGAATCGCATCCAGCCATTGGTCCCAATCTATTTGATCTTTCGGAAACTTCTGCAGACGTCTGCCGCACAATGACACTTTTTTCGGATGCTGGGCATGTGAGACAGCTCTTCACGCAACATCTTCGGGGTATTCTTTTCGAAGCAGATCACGGAAATTCACCATGGGCACTCACTGCTCCTCTCCAACTTCTCAATGTACAGAACAACTCATCTTGAAGTACAGAACAGCGAGCGAAACAAACATAACTGCAAAGGAATCACACAGCAAACAGTTCCAGCCACGCATGTCGTCTGCTGCACAAAACAAAAAAGAAAAAAAAAGGAATTGGAGGGGAAAAAAAAAAGTGCTCTGTCGGGTGTAGCCACGTGACTTCGGCCACTCACTCTCTCCTCTCTACTTCTCCAAACTCCGTGCGCGGGTTTCAGTTTTGGTTTCGAGCAGTTGCGTTTTTCGGCTTTAATAAAAATATGTGCGACTCTGTTGCAAAATGTTAATTGGGTAGGCTTTCTACACCACAATAAATCGCCTAGTAAAAAAATTAAAAACATTTTTGGGGGGTGTGAGTGACTTTTTAAGTGAGTTCAGTGTAAAGAGAGAAAGCTAGAGAAGGGAAGAACACTAATAAAAACAAACCAGTGCCATTGCAGGCCCAGATAGCGCATTGAATAGCTCGCACAAGTATGGATGCTCCACGGTACAAGCTTTGTTTTGTTTACGCTAATGTTTGTGTGATTACTGTGCCAGAACGCAGCCCTGAACCAAAGCTTAGGAGTTTCGGTACTCAGGGAACGTAGAGTGACTCTAGCTGGTGCCACATCACACTGACCACCCCCACACCTCCCTTTAGGGTGAAACAAAACAGGAAATGGCAAACCTCCATGTTTCCTCCTCTCCTCACCAACCTTGCATGTGCTAAAAGTAGGAAGATTGAGCGCAGGGCCCTTAGCTCAGTCCTTTCAATCCTGCATTCTTGACCTGTTAATGACTACAGTTCTATTCCATGCTGCCAGTCAAGTGTCACTAGGGAAAACATATGAACTCGTGTGGACCGTACATTGTTAAGTGCATAGTTTTGTTCTTTCTCAAATTTTATACCGGAAGAACCAATGAATGCAATTCAAAGAGTCATCAATTGACTGAAGGGCACCAATTATAACATAATTTTAATATGGGCTACTTGGTACATGATTTATGAAAAAGCTCAAAATAAAACCAGGATGCTAGATAGAAAACGTCACAGAAAAGTGCCAATTAATTAGGAAGAAATACCTTATCGATGCCCGGCCCCACTTTTTACATTCATCAGCATTTTGAAGCCGGACGATTGTTCAATTTAAGGAAGCATACAAATAACCACAATTAAGGAGCTGTGGAAACCATAGAATTTAGTCACTTGCCCAATATCTGGAATGAATTTTGCATGAAATTCTGAACTTACCTCGTCATCGAACTCTGCAAGCACTGGCACACACTCGGGAAGTGCCTCCGGTTGGCCTGCTACAAGATCCGCTGCTGCAACAGCAGCATCAGCGGCCGGTACGGGTCGAGCGTGATCCACACCAGCTCGCACAACGTGAACTGGAGCAGGAGCACCAGCTGCAGGAACTGCTGCTGGGCAAGCTGGAGGAGCTGGGCCAACACCGCCAGACTGGACATTGTCCCCTGCAACATAATAAAACACTGTTTAGAAACAAGACCATCTCTCCTGCAAGGGCTAAACACGGTACAGGAGCCGACCGATTTTTTGGACGCCAAAAATTCAGACGTGCTTGATTATTCAGACTTTAACACTTTCCTGGTCTGTTGATGGCATGGGGGCTTCATAGTACTTGATGCCACAGAAGACTACCGGCAGTGTGCTTATTTGTTTTTCCGTAACCTACCGGGACTGGAAAAGACGTTTCTTTGGAGAAATAATTATATTAATACGTTTGTAAGAATCTGCACGTAGCACGACCAGGACACAAAACAAAAGGACGAGAAACAAAACCAAAAAAAAGAGGAAAAAAGAAAATGCGCTAAAGTTCGCCGGCAGAGAGCTTGTTTACAAAAAAAATACTGGGGAATAGCTAATGAATATTCATGCCTAGCAGTTTCGACAGTTTGCGAGATATAAGCTCATGTTTTCTGACAAAATACAATGCTGTAGCAGACCGTCTGGTCACCTTTTGACCAGTTCCACGGTTGCATCACCAGGCACAATCAGCCGCCCAATTAAAGTTCAGCCTTGTTGGTGCTGTGGTCATGCCTACGACCAGCTTCCTCACTCTCTCCTCCTCAACAAAAAGAACTCCTTTCTCCCCAATGACTATAGGATGTGCGCTGGCCGAGTTCATCGGAAAGTGCATAGTTACAATGTTGTGACCGACTGCACAAACTTTTTTCACTTCAAGCCTCATCTATGCGCATAGACCATGGTGTCTTCGTATGGACATGATTGTTTTGTCGAACTGCTGAAAAGTATTTTTTCGGTCAAAGCAAGAGTGCTGCAGAGCAAAACGGGGTCATCGCCATCAGCAACAAGAAACAAACTCTCAAAGCTCCATCTGCACCCTAAGAGAAGAAAAGAGAATTATAGACACCTCTTGAACTCATTGATACATTGAGACAACCCTGTAGTATATGCTTACTTCTGTTTGCGACCAAAAAAAAGATCGGTACTCATGGCTAAGTGTCATATGTACAAAGGAGGTTGTAAATTAGGCAGCTGATTCACAGTTCGAGATGAAATGCCATCTTCACCGCGAACGGTACTATTCCGTAGTTTTTTTTTAACAGTTTAAATGTTCGTTTTACAGTAGGGAATAAAACAATCCAACATTTCATGCTACATGGGATAAAACGTTTGTCGCCAGCACTATTTTGAGCGTGTGAACTGGGGTTACAAGACTCTAAGAGATGCGCAATAAAGTTGTCAGCGGGCATAATTCCTCTGACGCACGTGCCTCAAACTATATCACTAACACCGGCTTTCTGTGCATATTGACATAGGATTATTTACAGTCTTCCAGATTTTTCTGGAAGTATAAAATAATGGCTGCAAATTTGTTTTCATAATAAAGGCTCCGCACTCGCTTAATGTCACAATAATATGCTCCTAGTTTTATATATAAAGTTCACCTAGAGTGTCCGATTGCCTCGTTTTTATAAAGGAAGCGAAAAGCTTATAACGCTGATTCATTATTTTACAAGGTGCACCGTCTTTTCAAAGTTTCCTTGATTTTCTTTTGCTTGTAAAATCCGTCATAGCAAGCTCTTGTTCATAAAGTTATTTTATTATTGTTATAAACATGTATGCTGTAGTGGGGTCAACCGACTTTAAAAGGTTGCTCCAGTTTCGTTTTGTGACTATCCTCTGAAATAACTTGATTTTAGTATTGTTTATCTTTCGATGTGTAATTGAAGTGTGTGTTAAGTGTAGTCTGTAGTGTGCTGAGTGGAGTATAAAAAGATAAAGATCGGCAAGTAGTGACTAATAGCCGCAATTTCGGCAACAGCTTCCAGTTGTTCATCTGGTATTTCATAAAACCCACGCCAAGGAAGGGTTTTTTACACATCTGCTACTCTGGGCGCTACCTTAACAACACTTTATTACCAAAGGAATGGAAGACACCAATAATGTTTTGCGTTGTTGGGTCTCAGGATAACAAATATATGTATTGTTTCATTTCATCTCAGGCACGGATTTGGGGTCGAATTTTTAATTATGACGAAATAAATATATGCTACGGGCGATCCCTTCTGTGACAGGGAGCGCAAACCACAAGTTCGGGCGATTTTTTCGTTCTCGAGTTATGGACATTTTAAGCAGCCGAGGCGCAAACATGCCTTTCTTTCGCCTGTTGGAGGTGACATGTTTCACTCCTTTCTACTTTTTTACCTTTTTTTTGATAGTGCAATGAAACGTTTTCGGCCACTCTCAAAATATAGATGATTTATGGTCAATACATTTGTTGTGATTTTTTATCTTCACTTTTGTTTTAAATATTGCCAAAGTGTGTCCTTTTGACAATATTTGTCAACGTCTGACCAGCTCCTCCGTGTGACCTATTTGAGATATCGTAACATATTAATATTTTTAGTAGCTAAAAGTATACTCTTTTCATTGATAACAAATTGAATGTTGTGTGCAAAAGAGACAGGGCAGTGTATTCTTGGAAGCCAAGGACAATTTCAAAATTTTTGCAAATTGGAGGATGATTTTCTAAAAAAAAAACCTTTTTGTTTTGGTTATTTTTTTTTCTTTAGCTAGGTATTGCAGTGCTTTATAAGGTAATGTAAATAGGAAATGTAATATTGCTTTTGTATGGCAGCTATAAAAGCTTGGTCTGATTTTATTTGACAGCTTTTTCTTTAAATCAAAATAGTCGCAAAGATACGCTAATTCAAAATTGGCGCCTCTTATTCTTTTAATAGATACATGTGAATACAATTGTTCTGTGGAAAATAATTTTAATGTGATTATTTACATGAAATATATTTTATAAATTTGACAATATGACGTTTTGAACGATTTCTCAAAGTTTGCCAGCTCTTCCGTTTGACCTATATAAGGAGTCTTAACATATTAAGTATTTTCAGAAAGCTTCAAATGATGACAAGTTTGATGTTGTGTGTAAAAGAGACAGGGCATTATTTTCTTGTAAAGAAAGGACTATTTCAAAGAAATTTCAAATTGAAGGTGGATTTTCTAAAAAGCCTACCTTTTGTTTGGGGAATTGTTTTTCTCTAGCTACCTATTGCAGTGCTTTATAAAGTAAAATAAACCGAAACTGTAATATTTTGTCTCTATGGCGGCTATAAAAGCTTACATTTTGGGTTTTGTTCACTTGTCGCCCTTTAATACAAGTACAGTACAATCTCGATAAACGGAACCTGAAGGGACCAGGAAAATCTGTTCCATTTATCAGGAGTTTCATTTACTGAGAGTATGTAGTGTAGGTACACTAAAAATGTTGAATGCCAGCTTAAATGCATGCTGTTTTCACAAGTGCACAATTTCTAAACACCAGCAAGTGAATGCAGAAGGCAAAACAATGAACAAAAACACCAAATTGCAGCTTTTGTATATTCACATTATGGGTCCAATGGCGGGACGGTTCTCACTTTGGGCTCTTCTTAGCCAAAACACCAAGCACTTCTCAAGCTCTTCGTGTTCGGGGAGTCGCAGCCTCATCCTCTGTGGTCCAAATTGCGCACTGCTGAACGCACTCCGCAGCTTTTCCTTGTCCTGAAGAATCCTTGTCAGGCTACTTTTGGGAATGGCATACTTCGTTGCAAGCGCCGTTTTTGTGAAGCAACCGCTATCGAAATCATGAATGACTTCAATCTTTTTTTCTATCGTGAGCGCACGGTGTTGTCGCTTCGTGGCCGCCATCGCAGAAAGTAGGACCAGTAGGACACTTGGCCTAAGATGCGAGCAGAAGCCCTGTGTAGCCAAGCCTACCCAACATACCCACCTATGCGTAAAAATGAGAAAGAAAACTAAAAAAAAACATGCGTACATGCTAATTTTTGGCAATAAAGCTAATAAATATTAAGAACATTTATAATAATGTTTTATTACTCAAGAGTTATTTTTTCTTTTCTGCGATAGCGAAACATATGTCGGCGACATAGTTTCGTTTTCAGTTCCGTTTATCCGGAGGCGCGATAATTTGAGTTCCGATTAACGGAAATATTTTTACATTGCATGAATACAAAAACCAAACAATTTCGCGATAGTTCTTTCGTTTAAGCGACAATTCCGTTTAAGCGATTTCCGTTTATCGAGATTCTACTGTAACTCACAAAAATAAAATAACTCATAATTAACGCCTCTGAAATTTTACTAGCTACTTGTAAATTCCTTTATTTAACAAAGATGCAAACGGAGCATTATGCTAATTAAGCGACTAGATCACAATATCTTTAATGTTTATTTTTTTAACTGTCAAACCGCTTCTCTGCAACAATATTTGAGGAAGTTCAACAAGCTGTGCTGTGTGACCTAATCAATATATTTTTATTATCTTTACATTGCCGTAAAGCTCCAATTAAGCTTTCTTTTGAGTATAAGTAGAACATATTCCTTTAAACATATAATGCGTAACATTAGCCCGAAAAACGAATATTTAGAAAAGCTTGCAAGTTTGAAGCCGATTTTCCAAAATAACGCACCTTTTATTTCTTTAATTTTTTATTCACGGTGAGGTAATATAGAAGTCGGCCAGGAACTACCAACAGAAATTGTAATATATTGTCTGTATGGCCGCTATTATGACTAGAAACTCGTGCCGTGAGAGTTTTGAACGGTACTTCGCATAGACGCTCAGCTGAGCAGATTTTTTTATCTATGTAAGGTTTAATATTTAATGTTAGTAATTACCTCAATATCTGAGCGTAAATGCCAGTGAAGCAACAATTTTTATTTACTTGGCACTGGGGTGTTTTGCAAGGTGTGTAGCTTCGCCCTGTGTATTGACGGAGAAGATACGTCACATCTGGACTACCGGACAAACTTAAGTCAAGAGGGAAAAATCTATGTACCCCGGCATGAATCACTGAAAATAGAAATGAAACCTAAACACATAACTCACATATTTGAAGCCTTACAAGCTCCGAAATGCTCGTTATTTTACGAAAGTCTCCATGTGTGCACAAATTAAACCGTACTTCCTAAGTGTCATATACAAAATCGTACAAATGTATATGCGCTGCATATCTGTTTGACAGGAAAATATGGCAATTTCATATCAAGTCCGGTATTTCAAACTCAAAGCCGAATGCGAAAGGCCCCAGAGGAATCCTCTAACCATCTGCATTCCCCCGTATTGGAAGGAAGTAAGCGCTATGCCCGCACTTGTGGATACAGACTTCTCAGTAAATTTTTTAAGTGCACTACTCCAAATTTAATTAATGTTTACGGTTGGATATTGAGGTAAGTGCTAACAATAAATAGAAAACCATACATAGGTCAAAATTCTGCTTCACAGAGCGCCTGTGCGAAGTCCCGTTCAAGATGCTCATAACACGATATTCGAGTCTTAATAGCGGCCATAGGAACAATATATTACAATTTCTGTTGGTAGTTCCTGATAGATAACTTAACTTTGAATAAAAAATAGAAGAAATAAAAGGTGTTTCTTTTGTAAAATCGACTCCAAAATGGCTAGTTTTTAAATATTCATTTTAGGCACATGTTGCGCAATATATAATTGGCGCAAAATATTCAAATTATACTCAAAGGAAAGAACTTAGTTGGAGCTTTACGGTGTCGTAAAGATTATAAAAATATGTTGATTAGGTCACACAGCACAGCTTGTTGAACTTCGTCAAATACCGTCGCAGATAGGCAATTCGACAACCAAAAAGAAACAAAGAAAGCATTAAGGATATTAGGACCTAGACGCTTAATTAGCATAAAAGATCATATCGCGAGAGTGTTTCCAAAAAAAGTTATATTGATGTAGCGTAAAACGAAGGAAAAGGGATGGAGTGAAATATGACAACCCCGATAAGCTCGAAAAACGTCAGTTTCCACCTTAGCCGTTTCAACGGTCCATAACTTTACAGCAAAAAACCCGGCGAACTAGCAGTTTGCGTCTTCTTTTATTACAGGAATTGCCCGAGAACAAATAGTTTTCAACAAAAATTGAAAATTCGACCTAAAATTCGTGCCTGAGTTGAGATGAAATCACCAATATATAGAAATATCACCGAAAATAAACACTTGATTACCTTTTTCCGTAAAATATTTTACCACGTTATTAGACAAAACAGCGAGACTGGAAAAAAAGTAGGAAGACACAACAACACAAAAACCCATCACCAGCTATCTTCCGCCTTAACGTTTTGTTTGTTAATTCTATCGAATCTTCGAGATATGTTAGAAACACGGGTACTGCGCTGGAAGGATTTGATTGAAAACTATCAATGCCACTCTAACACTTTTAACCATGAAGGAGTCGTAATTCAATGTTATCAAAAAATACTTAGGTATCATAATAAATTTTATATTATTTTCTTATATACTGCCACCCCTCCTCCTCTCGTATTCTTTCTATATATCGATGTAGTTTGGTAAACTGTAAAATGTGCAATACCACATTCATTGGAACACCATATCTTTGTAGAAACCAAAATACTAAATGCATGTTCTAATTCATTTAGAAAATATCAACCGAATGATTTTTTTTAATCCTTAAACTGTCAGAAATAATGTGTAGTAAAGAATACTTCTTATCACCTAGTGTAATTCAGTGTTTAAACTGAATAGGGTGGTATAAACTTCATTTTTTTTAAATAACTTGTACCATTCGAGGATGGAAAATGAAATAACTACGAAAAGAGGTTAAACGAATCTTTTCAGAGCTATCTCCGAGCTGATTTTGATGACTCGGTCACCGGGGCTTCGGCTAAAGAACGTCGTTGCTATTACTCGGAAAGCAAACGAATAATCATTTTCAGTAGCTTTTGACCGCATCAGCCAGAAAAGCTTCTTGTTTTGCGCCATTAGATTTTCATCTAGAAATATTTTCAACTTTTCTTTTCTCAGGTCCACCTTTTCTCAATCCAAATGTATGGCGCTTTGCAGGATGTAAAGCAAACTAGGACGGGTGCAGTTTTGTTAGACCTCGTGTGAAGTCAATGAATGGCTTCGGCGTTTGTTTCATGAAGTTGTGGAAGTTTATGGTCATTTGCCAGGTGGGTGCGCTTGCCAAGCAAATTTTTGCTTACTTGCTAGGGCACCCCATATATTTCCAGGTTTGGCCACTTGGTATATTGTTTTACTCCTTTTAATATTGTCTTAGTTTTCTGATTGCCTCATGATTTACTTTCACCTAGAATTTTTAAACGCGCTTCTGCAGACCGTATATCTCCTTTCTTTGCACCTTCATCAAGAAAATCCCTTCGTCCTACTTCAGCAACATGTTTTGTACTGAGCGTTAAATGTTTTCAAGTGTGCCATCAATGCTCGCAATTGTGACTACTGTCACTTATGTTTCAAGAATCGCAAGGACGTTTGCTTAGTTTCAATTTTGTTTTCTCATATGGTTTGGGTGCCTAGGTTGTTCCGCGCCTTCAGCACTTAAAATAATATGGATTTCCAAGATATTTTTGAAGCCTCGTTTTTGCCCTGTACATGTAGCTATTTACTCCAGAACACGATCCGATGTTATAGTTCAGATTACACTCCGAACAACTTAAGTAATTTATACCATCGGGAAGTATACTTCATAGTAGGTAGGACATGTGTAATCCATTACTGCCAGGGAACTGTTCGGTACGTTCGACTAAAAATCATTCAGCAGCAGCGCCAGCCAAATAACTCTCTAAAGCAGGGGTGTCCAGACGTTTTGGCTAAGGGGCAGGTTTGGGGACATGCTGCAGTTTCGAGGGCGGTAAAATCGATTTGGCTACAGAAACTAGAAAATAATAAATAAATAGGCCTAAAAAAAGCATTTAGGCAATTAAGCAAAAAACACAAGGGGACAAATACAAATACTTATTTTTAAGTGCAGTATTTTGCTAGTTCTGCAATTAAAAAAATAATTGTGACCCTGAGGACTTACCAGAAATGAATCAAAGCGCATAGGAATTTTGAATATTCACATAAGGCAGAAGACTAATAAAAATGACAGACTATATCAGACTACTATGCGCAATATACATGTTAATGCAAAGAAATTACTTCAGTTACGCAATTCGCCTTTTGCGTTGCGCTGTGGCGCCATCTCACGGGCGCGACAAGAAACACTATGGTCGGCCTCGAAGTGCAGAAGGCGCACGCGCAGTCGGATCTTGCAAAAGGCGATCGCCTTTTGCGTTGCACTGTGGCGCCATCTCACGGGCGAGACGAGAAACAATATGGTTGGCCTCACGGCGCACGCGCAGTCGGATCTTGCAAAAGGCGAATTATGAAGCAGAGAACTACGAATAGTAATTCTGGTGACGAAAATGGACAATAAATAATATGTCAAGAGAACCTGCATTTTGATGCACTCTTCTAGGCTTGTGCGAATTGTGGATTTTGAGTACCAAGCGAATTCGAATCGAATAGTGGTTTTGTGAGCTATTTTGTAATCGAATAGCGTTTCCGCACGCTTCACTACTTCACCATGCGTAATTAAAAACCCATCTGAACTCGTAAATGTTGTTTTTACCAATCGTCCATTTAGGCCAAGTTAATTTTAATATAGCTATATTTATCGATGTAGAAAAACTGTGAGCAGAAGCATAGGCTCTATTTTCGTCGTTTCTAGCAGAGCCTGATCTGCTCAAAACGATTAACGTAGGCTCTCAACACATATCTGACCAACATATACTCTTGCATACAAGCCAGCCTGACTTGAAAAAGACATGATTTGCTCGAAGCTTTGAAAGTAAAACTTCTTCTGCTGCTCGCAATCTTTTCTACATATGATTCTCCCTTGGTGGAGAATCGCCTATTAACACTTTTTATCAATATTTCCGTTACTGAAACTTGAGATTTCACACTTCGCATTTCACATAAAATAAAGCTATAGAGATGCCCAGCTCTACCTAATCGAAAGAATTTATAAATTTTCTTGAGATATAAAAATAGTCTTCATTAAACATAGAACATAAAAATCATGAATGATGAATGATGAACGTAGTTTCTCAGGGTATGTCTAACATATACTGTCACATAATAGCCAGTTTAATTAGGAAAAAAATACAATATTACAGCAGTGTAGATATTGAGATTTACAGGTCACGCTTCATTTTACAAACACCATACACGAGCGTGCACCATCCCGCTTTAACTGTCGGCTTTCCTCTTTAGAATGTGACTGCGGTGTGTGTACTTTCTCAGTGTCGACCGCGCTGGGTAAGCCCGGTTGAGTGCGCTTCTTAGCGAGCACCAGTGGACTGCGCAAAAGAAAAACCCGCGGAAGCGAGTTCCGCGAGTGTTGCTTCTCCACAATGCACAAGTGCTCGGTAAGAATCGCGCTTAAAGAGTCTAACCCGCCACAATCAACAATTAAAACAAATATATGAAGATGAGAGTTCATCTTGAAGGAAATATCTAACCACGCGAAAGAGTTGAGCGCGTTGGAATATCAAATACAGTATTTCATACGCTATTCGATTTTCGCTTCGAGATGAACTCTGATATTCGTATTTTACGAATATTAGATCCAGATAATAGCCTAATATACAAAAGTCCTACTCGAACATTTCTTTCTTTCTGATATGTTCGTTTGCTGATATGCAGGCTTTCTGATATGTTCGTTTTCGCTGTTGGTGCTTGTCGCGGCCCCAATTATTTTACGAGCTCTTAGTTGTTGCGAAATTAGCATCGGGCCGGGGGTGGGGCGTAATGAAAAGAATCGCGACTATCTGCGGACCGGCCGGAACATCTCCGCAGGCCAGGGATCAGAGACCTTTGTTCTAAATAATAATAATAAAAAAACGAACCTGGAAATATAATGAGACATTTTTGGAGGCTGAAACGCTGTCATGGTGCCACTCCTCTGCTGCTGTGTGTGTGTTATTTTCTAGGTTTCAGGATTCTTTTTTAGGAGATTGACGATGACGCTAGGGTCCGCGCGTGCAGGGAGTCCAATGGTTGTTCCTGCGATTTTTTTTTGTTAATTTAGCTGCGTTGTTGCCGCGGTGAATCAGCCGCAAATATCAGAAGACATTTTCTGGGAGCCTGCGAGAATACAGTGGTGCCATTTTGGCTGAGTGCGTGTAATTTCATACTTTTCTAACCTGTAAATAAACGCTAAATAGTGTACACTTAAATTATTTCATATACATACTTGAAATGCATCTAAAATGCAACGAGTATTATGTCTTCCGTGCGTTGTCATGTTACGTATTGTGCTGGGATATTTTGGGAAACCTACACCCGCACACTTTCGGGAGTTTTCAGCGCGCTCTCATTAATCTGCCGTTACATTTCGTGGAGGTTATCCAGGGATCAAATCTGCGGCGTCGAAGGCGCCTCTTCTCAAGGGCCCCTCGTTGTAGCCTTTCTCGGGGGGCTTGTTTACGTGACGGCCGTGACAGGCAGCTCCTACTTGGAGCGAGCCATTACGCGTGCAGCCACGGGCCGCTTCTCTAAACCACGAGCTGTTCGAGAACTTGCTTTCTTTTTCCTGGCACAAGTGCGTTGGGATCGATACCAGGGACCATCCATCACCTGTCCCCTCGGAGCCTTCCATTAGATGATCCAAAGATCCGTCAAAGCTTATTTATTGTGCTCCATTTGTCCAATTTTGATGCGTGTCCCGCTTTCGGCGGCGACGTGTTTCTGCAGCCCGTCCGAGAAGCCCCATATCTGGACAAACTTTGAGGACTGCCCTGTACTGGAAAGATGAAACGCTTTCTACTTCGAGACGTTTTCATTTTTGTTACACGTTGGGCCGGAATGCTTCGTAGACTTGTTGATCGGCCGTGATAAATGGTCAAGTGGCTACAGTGTAAGCCTCTTTCGAAATTTGTGTTGACGGGTGAAAATTTGGTTCCGCTTTCTCAGAGATAAAGAGGCATCTAAGTAATACTTCTTTCCGTCGTATATTATGAGCTATAGTATTTTTAGGAGCGGGGTTTTTTGCTATCACTAAGCTTTCAATCTGTCCACCGAAGATGATTTACCTCGCATTCTGTGGTAGTTTTTTTTTTTTTTAAATGAAGTATGCTTTGAATTGTAACGTGCAACTTACGTTGAGGCGAAGCCTCAGTAACAGATGATTCACACTCACCACTGCACGCAGTTGTGATGGCTATGAAGAGGCTTCTACGTCACAACCACGGATATTTACACGTAGGTTTGGGATGTCCCTTTCAAGATGCAGAAATGTGTGCATTCCCTCTGCTTTTATACCATTTCACCAGACGTCAAAACGAGAAAATAAAAAAGGTTAGCGTCAATATACGCAAAGACAAAATAGAAAATATTTGTCAAATTGAATATGCCATTGATTCCTTTCAAGATGCCTACGTAATATAAGAAGCATAAATATAAATATTTCCTTGTCATCTTTGATGCGTTACTTCATTTGATAGAACAATAGCAGGTCATTATATTGTCTAACTGAGAACGATCCAGGACTGGTTTTCACAGAAGCGTTAATTACTAACACCAAATCATCTGCGCGCATAGATTTAAGTTTTTTCTTGTCTCATGTTTTGAATATATCGCTGTTTGATGAGCTGCAAAAAGGTAGTGTTTTTGCCAAACCAGATGTCGCCTATTCTAAAGATGCCGGACATGATCAATATCATAAAGAGACCAAAGAATAGGGAAATAGTTCTGCATATGCGTGCGAGCTTTATTTTAAACGACTCATTTGACGGCTCTGTGGTGCATCCATATTGCATGATATAGTTTGCGCGAACTATAAATTGGTTGTTTCTTTAGCGCTTTAAGTGTGCCAGCATGCCTAGAACAAATCGTTTTAGTATTTGGGCCGGTGTAACAACTACTAAATATTAAGGCAATAGTGCAGGCGTTTCTGCATCACCTAGTCCTGAGCAGCATCGGGCAACATTTGGAGCCGACCGCTCCCTTAGTGTTCGGATTCGGCTTCTTGTTGTTTAAACTCGAATCCCAGCCAAACACTTTCGCAGTACTCGTTTTTAGCTTGAGCTTCGCGCTGACCCGCGGAACGTAAAGCATAGAATTCAGACTACAGCTTGATTGGAGGCCCACACAATCACTTTTTTTACTAAAATGTATCCCAAGTTGTAAAACTATTTTTTTCTAATAATGTTTGCATTCATCGCGCTTTAAATTATTGCATTGATATGCTAATTATTTTACTTTCAATTTGGAAAATAAATTCATACGTAGAGTCTCTTTAACTTATTATAATATCCAAGTGTACAGGTTAGGCTTCTTAAGTGCCCTCGTTAAAGTGGAGCTGTTTAGAGTCATGTTCAGAATGGCTGCTTCAAACTGTTTTAAGTAATATTAAACAGCGCAAAAAAGTCCGCGCAGGAGAAAATGACAGTAGAACGAAAGAGCGCTGACTCCCAACTGATTTATTTAAAAAGAAACGAAAATATGGAAAAAGCAGCCACGAAAATTGAACCCCACGTGAAGTGACGATTCTTTCGCCGACGTTGTGTGCGCTGTTAAATATTATTGATGTGCCAACTAGCTCAAATTACCACTTTACTACTATTTTGAGTAGTTAATGATTATAGCAAACATTAGAAGCCAAGATTAGTTTTCAAATATTGATGCAAATACAAATAGGTACTTGCTGACGTCATCATAAAAGGTAAGCCAACCTTCAAGAGCCTTCATATTCTACTACGATGGCCAAACTCTTCTGGTACACTTTGCAAGACTGAAAAAAGCTATACATCGTCGTTTGTTCACTTATTCTTATTTTCCGCTATTAATTAGCGAAGCTTTTTTTTATTTATTTCGTTAGACCTTATTGAATCGGTGGAAATACAAAACTGAATTCTTACGTGTGATGAAAATGCAGCTTTATTTCAGCCTGTTTACATATGCGGCATTGCAGTTGTCCTTTGAGTCTCAAGAATGGTTGTAAAATATTTCGATTGATCTACTGATTACGTGAATAATTTATTATTTAAGATTTATTTCCTAATTAAATATTTTGTCAAAACGTTCCTTTCAATAGTGTTGTTATGAGAACACTGTGGGGGACCAGATATACAAGCTGGTATTCGTTTTTGTTTTACTTATGGTTTTTTATAAGCTTGGCACGCGGACCATAATATTGTCGGGTGTAAAATACATACAATATATTTAAAATCACAGGAGGTAATAAAAAGTATAATATAATTTATAAAACTGATTAAAAACGAAATGTTGATGCTCATAATGAACGGAAAGCATAAAAAAGTGTTGAAGACAGGACGCGACATTAATATAAAACTCTGTTGGCTTGTCCTCGCCTTTTTTTTCTTTCATTCTTGTAGAATTACAAGCAACATATATTTCTTTGAAAATTAACTAATCCGAATTCTTAATAAAATAAGGAAATGGGAAAGCAAACGAACAAGGGAAGTTTTTTCTCCGGTTCACAACTTCCTTTTCAGGCAGCTAAAAATAATGATTACGAAATCATGGGAAAGAAGCGGACTATATAAAGCTAGAGCATATCTGCGCATACTATATCTCAATTGAAAGCTCAGATAATACAAAATTCGTTTAGAGCGGACGTAAACGGCAACTGTAAACGACGCCTAATTGGGCCCCTAACTCCTGCAGCAGTTGCAACAGGAGAAACAGTTGTCGACAGCCAGAGCAAAGAAAGGACATAGCGATGTATAGGACCACAAAAAGTGCACTGCACTTGTAAAAAAATGTTGCATAATGGAACTGCGAGACGGTAGCTTGATACCAAGATGATTTTAACCGGTGTTCAGCCATAGACCTGTGAATGGTCTTATTATGCGCAAAGTCCGAGCCACGCACACATAACAACGAGCACACCAGCCCGTTTGCTGATGTTGCTACCTACAACATCTCCCTGAAAGAGAAGACTTAAAGTTTGTGAGGTGCCTTGACGCAGCGGCCACTTCTCTTATGCACGTGGAAACCGTCATTGCACTCATGAAGCGAACCGCTTGCATCTTCTTCAGGATTAACCTATGCGTTATGAACAGTTTTAGGAAACTTAAATAGATGTGCACGGTTTCGCCGCACGACGCCGTTGCCGGTATTCGCAAGGTAGGACCTAGACTCCTCTGCTGAACTCTGTGCAGTTCCCTTTCGCTTTAGTTCAGCGATCCAGACATTATCCTAACTTAAACGTTCTAACATGGCACATGTACCATGCCGCCGATTGAAGTATTTCGGCTGCCACTTCGCTTCAGTCCTTCAAACTTCCATACAATTTGCACGCCACGTTCATCGGAAATGAAATCCCCTGGAACTGTAGGATGTTTGGTTCGTAAGTGCCGACCCATCAACAGCTTGAAGGCCTGTTCACACATGCAGCGGAGCGCTACAAGCATAGCGCTAACCTCGCGCTAAGCGCGTGCTGACCGGTGCGTTCACCAGCTTTGTATCGCACCGCCAAAACTGTTGCTCGTGGCAGGCAATAAGTAGCTGACGGCACGTGAGGAGCGCTACATCAGCGCTTCGCTTCATGTGAGAACCGGCCTTGAAGGGGCTGTATCCGTTTTTTCAACGGAGTTTACCGGTAGGAGAGAAGGGTCAAGAACGGGTCTTCTGTTTTCTTCATCGACGTCTTGATGACTTTCACGGCAGATGCCGTAAGTCCACAATTTTGAGGACAAAGCCGGATTGAGGTTGTGTGTTAGAAGCCGTATTCTCTAGAAAATCTGGAGCAGTCACACGATGATATCTGCGTCTATTATTTGACACCATAACCTCTGGAATTCAGGGGCGTGCGAAGATTGGGGGTTGACAACCGTAGACGACGTTTGTTTGTGAAGACCCTCCAGTTCAGGGTGTCTGAAGAAATAGTTTCTCGATCAACCACCAGTGGCTGTTGAAGTAGAAGTGGTTAATTACTACGCGATGCCATAATCTATCGGGAGACTACATGCTTTGGAGTGGCATTTTGCGGTTGCTGGTGGTCTCGATGCGTTTGTGACATTTCTTTATTCTGGCATTCACATTTGCTGCTATCATGAACCATCAAACAGTCTTTCAGTTTTGCTTGTGTCTTCGTGATGCCAAAGTGACCTTCATGTGATCGCAGAAGTTTCTTTCTGCACTGGGCTCGAACGAGAACACCGCCTGCATAATGAGGAACTCGTCCAATACAGTTACGTAGCTGTTCACAGTGCTCGAAGAAATGTTCTATATCTTTTGACAATTCTCGACTGAAAGGAAACTTCGTTGTACATATATTTCGTTGATGAATACAGTCTTGGTCTGATTTCTGACTTCTTTTCACTCAATGCAGGCAATATTGCTTGATTGGAATAGCTGTCTCCAAAAAATGGACGGAAACTTTCACGTCTTTTTCGAGGTCTTAATCTCTTGTTTCCTGTAGTGGTGCCCAGCGAAACATGTGAGCGGCTGGCAAAGCTTTCTTTTTTAACATATTTTGCGTCGTACTGGTAGCACATCATCCCCTTCTTGAGTTTTCGAAGTTACAGAGTCAAGTCGTCAAGGCTTTCGTTTACGAGAATGGGGACCAGGGGCTTCTGATCGGTCTCGGGTTTGAAGTTTTTTTCTAATAGGTAGCGACTAAACTTCCCACAAGCACATACTAAAGTGAAAACCTCTTTCTTAATTTGCGCATAGCGTCTTTATTTGCCGGAAAGTAACCTCAAAGCATAGAAAAACGCCCAAACTTTCCATCAGTTTGTCGCTGCCGTGTCACTGCCTCAATGTCAAAAGGAAAGCGTCAGCGCTGACAACTGTTCCTTTCACTAGGTTGGAATCTCCCAGGAACATGTTAACACAGAGGTTAGGGCGCGTTGGTTGCTCATGATGCACGGGGGGAGCAGCGCACACGTAAAACAGTCAATTAAGTTAAACGAACACAAAAGAAGGAGAAACATACGCAGCGTTGGCTAACAACTCTCTGGTATATTTACACTTTTTTTGTTTATTCTCTTTGTATTATAGACTAGTGTCGGGGAGAATGTCTGGTCCTTTTTCTTTTCTTTCAACTTAAAGCTAAACTGAAAACAAACTAAATTGAAATTAATGTAAGGCTAGGTAGTTTTTTTTTTGGGTTAAGGTTAAAGACGGACAAGTAATACGGAGTCTGTCGTTATGTTTTGCGATATTTTCTGCCTCGATAACTTCTCTTGTGAGCAAACTGTTGTGCTTACCAAGCACGGCGGAGTTATACAGCAGCACTAAGCAGCCACAGACTCGATAGTGAATGCCTAAATGTGCGGGGTCTTTGTTCGTGAATGTGTTATTATGTTCACGAATGCGATCGTTAAGACACATTCCGGTCTGACCTAACACATTCACCAACAGACTCCGGGCATTCAGGCATTCACTGTTGAGACTTTGGCTGCTCAGTGCTGCTGAGTAACTGCGCCGTGCTTGGCAAGCACCACAATCAGCTCGCAAAATAATTGATTGATGCAGAGAATATCACAAAGAATAACGACAGATGTGTTAGTACACCGTCTTTAACCTTATCACAAAAACGAATTAGACTACCTAGCCTCACATTAATTTCAATTTATTTAATTTTCGGTTCAGCTTCAAATTGAAAGAAAAGAAAAAAAGCGACCAGTTATTCTCCCTGGCCCTGGTCTATAATCCAAATAGAAGAAGATAAAAAAGTGTAATATACCAGAAAGTTGTTAGTCAGCGCTGCGTAATGTCTCTTTTTGTGTGTGTGTTGACTTGAGTGACTGTTTTGGGGGTGCGCAGTTCCCCCTGTACACCCCAGGAACAGATGAGATGAGAGTACTTGTTTCTCTCTGTCAAACGCTTGCTGCAGTGAAGAGCTCAAACGAATTCTTGGATATTCGGCAGCATAGACGTAAGTGTCTCAAAAATGTCTTCAAGCTGTGGCAGAAAGCGGGCAAGAAAAGTTGTCATTCCTTGTACTCTTTGCAGCCTCCGTTTGTTTGTCGGACGTTTCATCCTTTGACTAGCTTCAACGTTTTTTTATCAGGTCTAATGCCTGGAATGGTGAGCTGACAAACGTTAAAGACGCATTAGCTTTCGTTAAGCGTCACTCCTGCCTTCGTTAGACGTTGTAGCACAGTTCGAAGCGTCTGTGTATATCCCTTTTTCGTTAAGTTCCATATGAAAATGTCGTTCAAGTGGCAAAGAACTGTGTTTATGCCTAGCAAAATGATTCACATTTGTTTCTGGAAGTACTAAGGAGCGGACGCAACGCTAAATGTCAAACTGTTGAAGAAAAACCTTCCAAACGGTTAGATAAATTTTGTCAGATTCGAGCTGTCTTGGTCCAGTGGGATTAGCTTTGAGAATACCTTAGATTTTCGGACCAGTCCTAGTGTTTAGTCAACGGTAGAAATAAGATGCCATTCCCGCACGAGATGACGGTTCTGTGCCGTGAAGTCTACGCAAATTCTCAACGCTCCGGTTGGTTTAAAGACTACCAGCATGATCGCACACCATTCGGTTGGCTCGTCGACAGGTGATATGACACCGATGATTTCCATTCGCTCTAACTCGATTCTTCGTTTCTCTTACCAAATAATTGGGCTGCTGCGTGGAGAGGTTTTTAAAAATGGTTCAGTTCCCTCACATATGCGAATTTAGAGCTCCTGCTGTTGACCGGGACCTTGGAACAACGATGTAGATTTGTCTTTCGGGGTCACCTTTCGAGTGAAGACATTAACGAATGTTATAATATTTAAGACCTTGATGACGGGCTTGCCCAGCGTAGAAGTGTGAACGTCATCTAGCACGTGGACATTTTGGATTTTTTTTCGTCTCGTAAGACAAGCTTAAGTTTTACAACGCCTCTCGTTGTGATGCGCTTGGCGTTGGTCCCGTGAAGTTGACGAGGTGCCTCTGAAAGTAAAGGCTGATGATTTCAACATCTTGAACTATGGTAGTGATGGGGCTGTTTCGTCTGCGCCCGTGTCGATTGTGTAGCTAACTGGCTGACCTTGAACAAAAATTGTAGTCTTCCATGCTGGAGTTTTAGAGCCCATGACAGAGCCCAAGAATCCCCGTTCGCCGATTTTTCGAGACAGTTCAACAAAATGGACACGTCGAGGCCTGCGGACCGACGCATGATGGCCTTTATTGAGGTATGTCCTGCAGATTTCAAACCTGCGCTGGGCAGAGTGTTCATGCTGCATGTTGCCTTTTCTGCACCGGCAACAATGTTTCTTAACGTGGCTTTTCGCTGTACCTGAAGATGGCGTCTGTTCTGCGTGCGGTCGATCATAGTTTGACTAAGTTGACTTTGGAAGACGCTTTTCAAATTTTCCTCTTTGTTGACATTCTCAGGCAACTTTTTTTACTGTTAGCTTGTCAGGGTTGAGTTACGCTTGCTGCTGACGTACGCTTTCAACATGTGTAGTGATCTCAAGCGCGTTTTTCAAGAGTGAGGTCAGCGTGAAGTTGCAGTCTTGAGGAAAGTTTGAGATCTCTGATTGCGACTACTAGCCTGTTTCTCACCAACTTTTCTTGGAAGCTTCCGTACTCACAGGGCTTCGAAAGTGTGTGGATTACTCTTGTGTTGAAACAAGCCAGTTCAAAGATGACGATCCGCTGCAGTACGCAGTACTTGCCAAGTGCGCCATGACGACTTCGAACTTCTTGGCTTCGTCCATCGAAAGATGGAACTTGCCAAAGACATCCTCGGAGTGGTCTCCCATGATGTACAGGAAATTATCGACTTGTTGTGAATCAGGGTTGGCGCAAATTCCGGAGAGCAGAATGCTTCTGGGGGTTGCATGTCAAAGGATGCAATAGATAGTTTTTTGCGCCGAACCCGAAGACCTCCGAAAGCGAAGTCGATTATCGAAGTCTGTTTGCTCGCTAAGCTTGGCCCTGTTTTATGAAGAGGTCCCGCGGTCGGCTCATCGTAGACGGGATCCCACTTCTGACACCATGTGGCATAAAGGAACTGATACCAAGACGAGATCTCCTGGGGTTTTACGTGCCAAACCAACGAAGCGCATCTGGCACGCCCCAGCGGAGGATTGAGGATCAATTTCGACCACCTGGGAATCTTTAGACGTGCAACTGAATGCTCGGTTACACGGCAATGAGCCTTCGTCAGATTGCGGTCACCTCGGCCGGGATTCGAACCCGTCACCAAGGAATCCGTATGCCGGCGCTTTGCCTTGGAGCCACCGAGGCGGCTACGCGTTCAGCCATGGGCCGGAGAATGTTCTTCTTATGCCCGAGGTGCGAGCCACGCGAACATACCAACCAGTACATCATCCCGGTTGCTGATGTTGGTATCTACAACAAATATAAATAAAAATCAATTGCCAGAAATCTACTAAGTATAATTTTGTTGTTTTTTGAAGTTCAGCATATGAGAACTGTCGTACCTTTTATCAATTACGCTACGAAGAATTTTCAGGGGTTTGGAATTTGCCATTTTGATAGCTGCCGTCCATATTACATTGACCATAGTTATGATAAAATCCCTGAGTCTAAAAAGGTAGCGTGTACCTATCATGTGTGCGCCAAAACATATTTCGTGGTCGGCTTTTACTTTCGGATTGTTTCCATTAGAAAGTGGTTTTTTACACAAAAGTGCATGTTTCGATCCAAAAAGAAAACTTTCAGCCTTTCCAATCTGGTGAAGGAGGAAGAGCAGCGGAGCTGTAGCTTCTGTTCTAGGCGTTGTCTTTCCTGGCGAGCGATTTGATCTTCTTTCGCAAGAGAATCTGAAGCGCTCGACGCACGCGGCGGTTGCGGACGCATCAGCGCTGCGGCGTACGTCGCCGATCCTTCCGCACCCGGTCTTTTTTCCTCGTTGAAAGGCCACGCGGCCCAACCCATCGTGAGTCCAAACCGAAACTGATAAGAGCGTAGGAAAAAGCGCAAAACAGACGAGGACGAAGAAGAAACACACGTGACGTGCGCAGCGCTCGTCATGTGTGTTTCTTCTTCGTCCTTGTCTGTTTTTCGCGCTGTCTCCTACGATAAATTCCCGCCAACTCGCCCAACTATCCATTCTTCTATGATAGCTTAGATAGCTGGAAAGGTTGCCGCCATCTATGAGCGACGGCGGCAACCAGACTGATTGCCGGGTTACCTCTGTCGCTTATAGATGGCGGAAGCAGTCCAGAGGTTCGTGTAGGTTTGTGTCGACATTTCTTTGGTACCGGACACGATCCTGGGGAACCTAGCCCTTAACAGCTCCGCTGTAAAAAAAAACTATGACTAGAGCATAAATGATTTTAGATGAATTCGGTATGCTCTTCTAGACTCAAGAAAGGTATTTTTATGTTACATTCAAATTTAAATTTCCAGCCAGGTAAAAAAGAAAAAAAAAACTTTGTTGTTACGAATAGTGTAATAACATAAAGCTGATGTTTTAGCCTTATGGGAAGTGATACTCGAAATCGATTCAGTATGTCAGCATATTGTGCAATACTACAAGTGAGATCACTTACATAACAAATCTTGCGAAGGTTTTTCTCAAGCACTAAACCTGAGAGCTTTATTTAGAAAAAACACGTTATAGCAGTCGTGGTTAAACTATAAGAAAAAAGTGTGATTAAATTAGTGTACTAGTTGAAGCAAAAACTATATTTCAGTTATGTTATATTGGAAATGAGCTAATTTCCACGTTTGTAGTAAAAAATACATACAAATTATTATTAAAATATTATTAATCAAACAATTCAATCTTCGTTGCACTGTGTTTTTAAGTGCAGCTTAAGCGCACTTTCAAAGAACATAATTAAGGCCACAACAATTGCATCAGTAAGCCTGTCTATAAACTTGTTTTTCTCTTTAAAATGACCATTTTAAGACAGATGTACGACATACAATTTCTCGTATTGTTCTGGAGTATTCTAATATCGGGTTGCAAAAGTATGTGCATTTACGTAATTTCTTATATCGGCATCACTTTGTTCGCACGCACCCTGGTTTCAAAAATGTTACCTTCACAGACTATTGCAAATATAAAAAAGAGTTCTACGAAATAGTTTTCATTACTGCGGTAAGAATAATAATAAAGTGATATGAGCCGGTAATAAAACGGAAGGAATGATGTGAATTGCTTTCACTGCATTAATAAGGGTTTTAGATTGTTTTTGTTTTTATTCTACGACTGCATATTAAAAATAGGACACACAATAGACGTGGTAAATGTTATTTGATGTCGCGAGGAGCCTAATTTAAATGTTTCTTTTAAAATAATGCACTTAGTCGGATTTAGTGTTTGCAAACAGTACATGACCATTCGATATCAAAATAGCAGCGACCGATGAACGCGACCGACAGCCGGAGAGCGAACAGATAGCCAGGCAGCATGGGAGGCTCCCAATTCATTGAACCAACGCGCGGCACGGCATAAACCGTAGTGACGTACGCACAATTACATAAAATATCTGGTAACGCAAGCTTACGAGAACGGGAAATGTGACCCAAAAGCGTCATTAAAGTGGGCTACAACATTACTATCGGTGCTTAGCTATTTGCTTAACATTATATCAAGGAACTCGTCCTTGTTTTGAGCTTTTATTCATGAGCGTCGTGACAAAATGCTTTTGACTAAACCTGCGGCATTCAGTATTTTTCTCTTGGTGTTGAATTAGTGGGCAATACGTGCCCTGACAACATTCGGAAAGTGCCAGGTTAATGTCGCGGGGTGGAGAGAGCGCTGAAGCATCGAGCTTATTTTCACAACCTCATGTTGACAGTACTTGAAAAAACTGGCCTGCAGTTGACTTCGTTCAGCAAGTCAGAGCGCCTTGCTTAACAAAGTCATCAGCAGGTGCCTCGAGTCAATTTTTTTTAAAGATATAGTTCAGCACATCTGGCTCACTGCTGCGACGCAAAAAAAAAAGCAGAAGGCTCTTAGTCCTCTCAAGAGCATTGTGTACGCCACTTGTAAAAAAACACTCAAAATAAGGTCGGCCCCTCGACGGTTTGTTAAATTGATCCGCTAGGCATTCAAAGGTTATGAACACTATAGTTTAGTGCATATTTTTGTGCCTAATTCTGACCTATCGAATACAACATCCTCAGAAATAAGAGTTGTAGGTTGAAAAAACGCGAGAGAACAAAATTTTAACACCAATTAAGCGATTAACTAATTTCTCCTCTAATTGATGGCATGAAGCTTTGTTGGGGGTTTGTGTCTTATTGACCACATGAAAGCAGCACTACGACTTGTAAATATGGCGTATTAGTGTATACTAATAGCGCCAGCAAACGACCGCGAGAAATTAGCAGATAATGCTGCCGTTGAGTAGGCCACATTGGGCTGAATCGGCAATCTTCGTAGAACAGCTCTTGTATTGACGAAGTCGAAGGCCGTGAGACCTTCTCTTTAAAAGAGATGTTGGCTTAATTGGACGGATCAAATGTTCGTGATCATTTTCTGCGTTCACAACGAGGCACCGTTCTATTGTGCGGCAGAGGGATTAAACAACGGCATTGTGTATCTAATATGGTGATACGTCCGTGCGTAGGATTACCAGCTTGCAAATGAGGATGAACTACTGAAGTTGTACAGATCGCTCGCCTGTCTCGCTTGTCCTCGTATCCCACGCTTGTGCGGCAGTCACTTTTCTAGTAAGGACTTTACTTAAAACAGATCGCATACCCGGTAAGTAGCTCGCGGACCAAAAAACAGGTAATTTGCCCGAGTTACCGCATACACCGTGAAGTAACTCCGTACTTTACGGTGTATGCGAGCTTTCTTTTTTTTTTTTTTTCAAGCACAGGAAGCAAATATTGAAGAAACGGGACAGTTTTTTTAGTAATTTGATGCATCCTACATCGAAATGCGATATACTTTTGACTTTTTGTTTAACCATAATGCGCTGATTTAAATGATGAACCTCGTTCCCTTACAAACCTTTTGTGGTAGCAGAAGCAACCCCTCTTGCTTGTCGGTCCGTAGAAAACCGCTTTTCTCTTAGAATGTGTATTGAGGAAGTTTTTGTTCGAGGCATTTCGAAGACGACCAGAACAGTTCCAACAAGCAAATCTCTTCTGTAACAAGATGGATAAATGGATGAATGATATTAAGCATTATTAAGGCCAATGTGTTAAGCTGTAGCTTGCGCCATCTCACCTAGAGACATTTTACACCACTCCCCTATAAATTTTACTATAAATTAGGAATCTTTTAATCACCTCGGTCAGCAATTTTGTGTGTTATCACGCTTCTCTGCACCTGCTCCACCAGTCCTCTAGCCTGCTTTTTTATTTTAATTTTTTGTTTCTTGCTTGTTGAATCCTCGCCTCGAAAACCTAAGGCTCTCGCTAATATGTGATCTTTGAATGCAGCGCAAATCTTTACTGCTTTTATATCTTGTCGTTCCACGCAAATGAGCAGGAATTCCGAATCATTTCGTTTTTTTCCATCCTTATTCTCAGTTCCAATATGGGCGACCGATATGGGCTACTTGCCCCAGCACATCTCGACATTTTCAAGATGTGCTTGGCTCAGATCCGTCTCCCGTGATGGAAGGCGAGCACCCCCGAGCCTACGATGTTTGCCATTACCTGAGAAAGAGCTTTTATGATGTGACACTCGCGTCGTAATGGTCATGAGCACAGGCATCCCTCCAGGGGGCATATAGTTGCTCATTCACGGAGTAAAACCATAGGGTGAATCCCTCTGACTGGCGCGTTTTCAGGCACGTCACAAATTCGCTCCTGGCTGGCGAATAAACATGCGCCTGTGTACGCGTAAATAGTTGACGGCCTACGAGTTAGAGGATGCCGCGTCGAGAGATTTGCTTGCCGTCCGGCTGCTTGGCTGCTTACGGCCCTATAGGGAACAGACGCCATTATTTTCGCGTTGTGCTTCAAAACGCGGACTTTATATTGTCGTGTGGCCCAACGCTTTTAGCGCTCCACCAGGTCGGAGAGCGGGGTAAGTATTCGCCACCAAAATTGGCCTTTTGTTTACCGCCAAATATCTATCGACAGCCGCGGCTATTGCGTCGCCATGTGATATGTCGCCGCAGACTGTCGCCGCGAAGAAGCATGTACGAAAGGGGGGGGGGGGGGGGGGAGAAAGAAGGTTAACACGCCCTCCAGTGATACACCCTGCCCTCCACCGCTTCACCTCGGAAAAGACCGAGCCCGCCGCCGTCCTTGATGGGAGCCGTCTTCTGATCTCAAACAACGAAAAACGAGCGCGACAGGGTCATTTTCGTATTCTGTTTGGAAAAGCTCCGAACGTTGAAATAGGCCAATCAGGGCCCTGGATTTGCTTCGTTGTTGCACTACTTGAGTAAGTTGGAATACGCCTGGGGGGGGGGGGGAGGGATTTTCAAAGAAATGTCCACAACGAATCCCACTGCTGCCCCCAATTGACCTTTCCCTAAGATCGTTGGGCGCAAGAGCGAACTCTGACAGGAGAAAGAAAAAGGAAAGCTACACTTTTGTGGTGCTCTCTCGTCCGCTCATTCGCTCACACAGTGCTTGTTCGACTTGACTACCTTCGCAATTTCTCGCGGCTCGGCTTCATAATCGCCGTGCCTCACCACTACGCACCTGTTTAGTTGTAGAAATGGCAGCAAAACAGGTTAAAATGCAAGAATTTATAGTGTTCCAGCATCCTATTGCGGGTGATTCACGAAAGCACCCGATGTTAAACATTACGCCCTTCTTGCCCCGCTTTCAAACGCCCCTATTCAGAAGCCTTTGATGCGAATTGCCCGTGTCAGGCGGCCGGGTCAACAACCTGACAACGGGACATTCTGCTTTTAACTAGTATAAAGTAAGTGTGCACGCGAGCTTGTGTGACATGGTTATTACAATGCCCAATATTCAATAAAGAATAACAGGATAAAGCATTCCTCTCTTGAGGGTTGCACTGCACACATCTTCAAAATGGATTCCGACATTAAAACTGAAAAGAAAAGAAATATATCAGTCACTGCTAAAACATTAAATGCTTGCGAAATGTATGCAAGCCTAACGGCGAGAGAACCCCGACGGAACGCCATGGCAACCAACTGTGAACTCTCTTCCTTGAAATGCCCACCTTTTCGGAGGTTCGAAAACATGCTGGACGCAAAGACAGAGTGTTTCTGAGATACCGGTCTTTACGTTTTTACGGTGCAGGCGACATGTCGCGATATAAAGTCCTCCCGGATTTCACCTGGTCCGAGTTTGTTTACACGGTACCGGATACGGTGCCGCCCCGTGCATCTGGCGCGTCACAACAGGACTGCGAAGTGACGGAACGCAGTACGCTTGAATACCTTATGCTCTCAAGGAGAGCGAAATCAGCTCTTTGTAATTGTCCGGCCTCATTAACAGAGCGCGCAACTCCGCACAGTGTGGCTAGTCGGGTCGGGAACGTAACTGGTTACCATTACTTTCCTTACACAGCACTCTGCCTTGAAATCGGACCCCTTTTTGAGATTTTTCTACGACGCGACACCCGAGTGACAAATGAGTTGCTCCGAGTCGATGGTAGGACAAATGCGGTGTCGGCAGTCTATTCATTTCTGAATGTATATAGACGAACGAGGTCGTTCGCTTCGTAGACAGTGGTTTTCATTAATCCCCCAGAATCGTCCTCAGCCCTTCTGAAGCAAAGATGCACGCAAAACGACGACAAAAAGACACGTTCAGATAGGCGAAAGACGGGACAACGCAACCAGAAAACATACCTGAACACACGGCGCGGGAGACACGCACTCTGGCGTGGACAAGAGAGCGATGATTCTGGAGCTCCCAAAAGTGTCTCGAGCGATTCCCGGTAGGGCTGGCCAGGATTGTGGTTAAACTCTAAAAAATGCCCATTGTGATGACTCTGTGTGATTCCCTTTCATCGTCAATAACCGGGGCTTTGTCGCAGACTAAGCTCGTGACAAAGAAATACACGCAAATATTGTTTGTATATTCTACCAACAAAGATGCGACAGTGTAATATTAATGGCCACACAAAGGATCGGTTACAAGCAATATAATAAAACAAAAATATCAAAACAACAAAAAGTTTTTCTACTGCAGTGCGTAACACAAATGCGAGAAATATCTCTAAAGTCAATGGTCGAGACTTGGTCTAAGACGTAATCATGGTACTGGACCTTTTGGTGCAGAAGAGCGTCGAGGACTTGGGGTTTTATTCCGTGCCTTCAAGGTGAGCGCCGAAGTGTCTCAACGACTTGGTATTTTCTTCCGCGGATTCAAAATGAGACACCCGTTACTCTTCTTTCTCAGGTGACTTTCTCTCACCCACGCTGCCCCACCCGAACTTCCCTGCGCTTCCTCGATTCCCTCTTTCACCACCGCTCGTCGTGGCCGCTGAAGATAGAGGGAGAAGTTGTTAAAAGCTGACCTTTTTGTCACGCGATGCTCCTCCCACTTCAATCGGCGAAGGAATGGCCGCCACACGTTTTCCGGTGGGGAAGAGGGGAGAGGGGGGGGGGGGGGCACTTAATCGTAGTCATACCTCGGAGATGGTCCAATTTCACAACCAAAAGTGGAGGCGGCCGACAGTCTGTTTTCGCAGGAATTTGGCTGGGACGTCAGACCGGTAAGCTAAATACTTATCGTACGTTTCCACTCGCGTTATTTAAAGACTGTGATACCTAAAACGCAACTTTGCATTAAAACCTTTTCATATAGTTTGAGCATCAATAGAACAATATTTCATTTTAAATTCACACATTTAGCCCACATATGGGATGCCAGCAACGATGCCACTGCCATTAAATTAGTTTACCATTAAACATCAAATACTTATTTCTATAATATCTAACCCCTTTGCACGGGGTTTCACGTCGATGACTACCAGTTCATCATTACCGATTTTTTTTTGTTGCTTAATTAAACGTTTCCCCGTTCATTTATATCCGAAAATATATTTTCACAATCCAATGTTTTGCGATTATTTAACACATCACTTCTGGTTTCGCCCCGTAATATGTAGGTAATTTTTAAAGTCATATTTCGTTTTCTGTGTTATCTTCGAGTGTACGAATATTAAAGCCATCTCCCCGGAATTATTGGTGCCATGACGTAGACTAACCTATTTAGAAGTGATGTAACTATCCATTTTTGAATCGGTCTACAACTTGCTCTTTAACCGTTTCATAATGCATTGTTACCGATATGTTCTTAATTTTTCGTGTAGCGATTCGAATTTTCACAATTCCACTCTGCAATTTGTCTTCATGCATTATGTCTTCATGGTAAGGAAGATATAGTAAAGTAAATAAATAGGTAACAGAGTCGAACAGTAAACTAAAGCATATGTCTTTTATAAACATTTTCGAAGAGCGCAAGCAAAAAGTTTGAGCATCGGGACTTCGGAACAGGTGACTTGGAACAAACAGTTAAAGAAACATAGTGGTAAAAACAACCCTGTATCACCGTTCTAAAACATACGCGTGCATGTGAAGGCTCCGTGGCATTGACAGCTCCAATTTCACAACAAATGCAATAAGTCAAGCTGTCTCCGTTACCCGGGGACAGGAGTCTTTGCTGCGAAAATCTTTCGTACGGTGACATGTTTTTTTCTCACGGGAATGGGCAGCTGTGACGGTTATTAAACATCTTGGGCCTTTCTTTGGCAGACGGGGTAATATCAGAAGCCACTGACAGGCTTCCTAACCTGGATTCACTGAAACCCTTGCTTGCAAAAAGACCGACACGTTCTTACCAGTTCGAACGTTTGGACGCTAATTGAACAGGCTGGTCTCGAAGCCAGCTTTCAAGTAGTCCTGCTTGGCCGTTTTGCAAACAATTTATGTCAGGGAGACGACTGAAAGGAATCTCCATACGGCTTTTTGTTTGCGCTTTTTGAATTTTACAAAATTCGTAAGGTAATCGAGACTCCAGCTAAACGGACGCCATTAAGAGGGAAAACCGGGAACCAGCCGGAACAGGTCGCTTTGCGCCCCTCCGCGTCTCTGGTGGCTTTCGCAGACACGTGTTGTCGGCGCGGTGGCGAATAGTGTTGTTTGACGAAGGTCCGAATATTTGTTAGGTTTGCCTGAGTGTTCATTAGTGTGGTGAAGCCCCAGTAGATTGTTTCCTTCCATCACGTGTTTGAAAGCCCGTTTACTCCACAACACACGGTCGCGTACTTTCGATTTCTTGAATGGGGAGAAATCACGGAAACACGTTTTGATTCTTGTCTGTCTCGAATCACATTCGAAGTGACGACTACTTGGTAACTGATAAGTGGTTTCTTTATAAGGATTTAGAACAGTGGACTGAGGACCACAGGCGAGGTGTTTCACTGGAGGGAACACTCCAATGTTGCAGTTAAGTGAATGGTAAGGTTCGATAGCTGTTTTTCTTGAGTTTCGTTGTGTTCGATTAGCTTCAAGGTTGAGACCACCCACGCGGTTTGGTGCGTTGGCTATTCATCTTGGCTGCATTTCGCCGAAAAAGCTTCTGGACCACACCGAAGAAGTTGGGCTGATTTCGCAATTACTTTATTCCGTAAAACCTGCTCGCTGTATACGATTAATGAGGGTAATTGTCTGCTTTCAAAAAGTGGGAGACGCGTCTCGCAAAGGTAGAAGCTGTCACGACATTATGATCGATTGCGCCTCCAATATTTATATTATATCCCCGTCGAAGCCAGCAGCAATATGCGTCTACATTGCTCAGGTTGACCGGCCACAAAAAATAATAAGTTTCTCCGTTCAGAATTCGAAGTCAAGTTCAATGCAGACAGGTTCTGCGTGAATCTCCGACTGAAGTCTCTCTTCAGTTTGCCCGTATTCGTCTTCGTGCTACCGGCTAGAATGATTGGGCTGAGTCTAAGTGGTATTTCTCTGTCATGTGAAATATACTTTGATTCAGCAGTGCACTTAATAGCTGAAAAACTAAGCTCATATTTCAGCCCGATGAATATACTAATATCGCTTTAGTGGGACATAGTACGTGATATATTATATAATTCGCTCGTCAAAATGACTTCTCGACTACTACTAAAACTTGAATCGAAATACGAGTGTCAGCTGCTTAGTGAAACGCCGGTGGGTTCAGGAAGCTCGTTGGCTCAAGAAGGGCTTGCTTAATTTTCATAATTTTTCTGTAGCCTACGTTGTTGACCGAGCAAACGACGGAGCTGTTTCTTAAACGCGGGTACGGTACGTACAAAAGCTTGATTTCGCGAACAGATAAGTCGCATGGTCGAGGCATGCGAGTTAGCTGAAAATTACTCTCGACGGAACAATTCTGTAGTTGTCGTTGAAAATCCTGTCCCCACCTCTCATCAGCAAGCGTCCAACGTCAGCATGACGCCTCCTCCAATGCCGGGTATCCAGCAGACCTCCTCCGTACTACCCTTCAGTATCTCATTGCAGTCCCCAACCGTCGATCATCTAACAATAAAGGACACGGCCAGACACGCAAGGCTTGTATTCCATACGCGTGCATAATACTGCCCATCGCCTGAAGAGTCTCGGCTGCCCGCTTCGACACGAAGGTGGTATTCACATGTCGGATGAAGCTAAAACAAATGTGCCAAATGCTAAATAAAGAAAGTCGTCCACCAGAACGCACCCATCAAACACTTCAACAAATGCGTCAAATGCCAAGAAAAGCCAATTTATTCTATTCCGCTCAGTTGTGGCAGCCAATACATCGGCCAGACGGGACGATGCCTCAAATTTCGCCTTAGGGAACACTTTCTTGAAGTCAACAAGGCGTCATCCGACTCCTACCACCCAATTGTTGTCCATGCCCGCACCTGCCAAGATTGCTCTCCTAGCTATGAAAACACTTCCGTGCTAGGCTCACACAAGGAGAAGTATGGGCGAGAAATAATCGAAGCACTTATAATCAAAACTGCCACAGACAATGTTTCCGAGCCCTCGTTGTCGTTATCGACATCAGAGATGGATTTCCTAGTTGTCATAGAAAAAATCTCCTCCAGTTTTTCTTTTTCTTTTTCTTCTTTTTTTCTTCTTTTTCTTTTTGTTCTTTCTTTTTCCTCCTTTTTTCTTCTTTTTTTTTTCTTTTTCTTCTTCCTTTTCAGGAAGTTAAATTCAGCTATCCTTATTTTTATCTTTTTCTAGTATCTTATAGTATTTTCGTCTTCAGTTAATTTTCTCTGTGATAAAAGTGGTTGATCATAGTGTAATGGGCATCATTTAAATGTAGTTGCTCGTTGAAAGAACTGTGTGTGTCTGTCCATACTAGCCATGCAGACCCTATTGGCTTGAACAGAGGGCCCTAAGTTCAATACCCCCTATTCCTTTTTCTACTTGTTATAGTTTATAACAAGTTGACAAACAAATACGACCTCTTATAAATTACGCATATGAAGACTTGGAGGCGCATCTTGCGACAAACAAATTTTAACAAAATTGACAAAAGTCCAGTTCTCCGCCGTTACGAGTTCATCGTGCACGAGATGGCCTATGACGAAATGTCCGCTGTGACCGCTTCCCCTATGACAAGCTGGCTGTGACGAGTTGGCTTGTGACGAGTTCTCCTAGACCCCTTTTTTACAGATTTTCTTGTGAAGTATGTGCTACACATTTCTTAACGGTCTACGTGGCGTTTCATCCCAGTTTCCTCAGGGATCTCAGCTGTTAAAAACATTTTGTGTTAAAACTATACAATCCTACCGACCACCTGAAAAAATGGGGTTATGAAAGTACCCGCACGCCTCAAGGGAGGTCAGTGGCTGAGACTAAACTACCGGATCTTACCTAGTGGTTGTGAAGATAGAATATCTTGGCACTGATTTAAACTGCTGCTGCCCAATTGAATTCTCGATGAAATGCGTGAGTATTTCGCGCAGCGGTTTTCTATAGCAAAGCATGGTGAATTAAGACTCTCAGCACTTTTCCGCGGAATGAAAATTCCCGAAACCCATCTTCTTCCTGGCGCAGGCAGATCAGATCACTTAGCGTGTGCATTAAGGACGAGCGCGCGAAGCGCAAAAAACGACAGAGCCAGTTTCTTTTTTTTTTTTTATGCCTACATGTTGTGCATACAGGGGCGACGACACCGTGCGCTTATGGCCTGATGACATGGTAAGACGACTGCGCGTCAAGAACGGCGTGGTAGGCCGAAAAACGAAACAGCAACCGTTGCGCGTCCACAGGTATCCAAAGCCAATGGCAGGTACTTCTAGGGAATGGAGATTATAGTTGACAGGAGGTGGCGTCCGTATTCTCCATACATGGAGAGAAATGTAACAAAAGTACGCGTGTCCCCGAAATGTCCCCTCAGTCTCTCGTCTGTAGTGGCAATCCTTTTCCTGTGTCTTCTATCTTTCACTAAGTTACCCATCTTTTACCACTCTCGGATAATTTTCATCACGATTAAGAAACACAGCGGACGCCGCTATAACAAGATGGGGCAAGCATCTGCGTTGCCATCGCATTACCGTCGCAACGCGGTTGTTTGCCCCCATTGTACGTCCACTGAATCGGTGTCGAACAGATAAGATTTGGAACCCAACAATTTCCTCTGCAGTAGAAACGTCGTGTGTAGCAGACCCTCTCCTCGCAGCGCCGGGAGCGTCGTCTTGAGCAAGACTGTCAGTCGCCATACGCACGAACGCTGAGAATGGCACCGCGGGCTGAGAAAGCCAGACAAGCTCTGCTTCCAGTAAATGTTCGTTTACCTCCGCAATGATGAGAACGCGGGTTCGCGTAGAAACTTCTTCTTGTGCGCCGATTGTATTAAACGCCAGCCGCGACAGCGAGAAGACGAAGCCGACCGCAGGCACGGAGCAGACATAGCCTAATGTAGGCGACAGAGTGGTCAGCAGACGATGGGAGCTTGGATGAGAGCGAGTCAGTGTGCAAGGCAGTCTGGGATCGAGTTCTTTTTCTGGCGTCGCTAGGCATGACGTCATGCCGGGTCCTGGCCTTTTTCAACGCTCTTGTTCCAGTGCGTTCTAAGCGCGCACACGCACGCCGGCCGCGTGACTTAGCACCTTGCTTCCGAGGTGCAATGGGGGATAGCAAGGCTAGGGCGTACTTGGGCCGCTGGCGGGGCGCCGCAAATCAGCGTGTACGGGTTGGCCAAGGTGGGTTAATATTTTGCAATTATCCATCTGCAGACTGTCGCCGCGAAGCGGCATGAAAGGAGTGTGTGTGTGTGTGTGGGGGGGGGGGGGGGGGGGTTGTGTTTAACCCGCGCCTCAGTGATACACCCGCTGTCCCAAGCTTCGCGACTCTGAAATTGTTGAAGGGCGAAGTTGCCGGCGATCCTCGGTTGCTGGGGCTGCGGTGCCATACCGTGGCAACGTTGCAAAATCTATAAACGCGTCCTCGAGACAGGTTCAAGATCAGGGAATGTACCAGGGCACTAATGCTAACGCATTGAAACCTGAGTGAACCATTTCCCCCGCATGAGCCAAGCAAGGCTCGGCTAGGCAAGCAACAATGCCCAGACTACGGCAGGAATCCACTACATTCATCCCTTGTTCTTCAAGTATCGTTGACGGTTGATTGAGCAGAAGCAGATTACCAGGAGAATTCAACAACTTGGAACCAAAGAAGCGAAAAAAGGCCACCAGACGTACCATTAGCTTTCTGAAAGCTCTCAATGCCTGCATCAAATCTGACTACAAGATGTTCTACTTATCTTGGCACCTCGGTCAATGAAGTTACTGTCGAGGCCGATGGGTTCTGTGAATAGAGATGAAGACCTATGAGCTCTTCATATCGCATAACTGTTCATGTGCGCCAATGTGCGAGTCTGACATCATGGCACCGATCCAAAGAGAGGGCATGACCGCGCCTCAGCCTTGTGGTCGGGGCATTTTGACTACAGTAGCGCCGTTTATATTTTTCATGGAGTTTTTAGAAAAAACAAGGCCGCTCGGCTGATTGAACGCCATTACCGCAGTGTTAATCAGATTGAGTGTGCATTGCGTAGCCTCGGAACCGTCAAAAAATTACCTGCTGTTTCGACTTCTGTCTTGTCCCCAGAACTGCATTTTATTGAAGGATTAACTCTACGAGTGAAACTTCAAATTCAGGTTGTGGGCTCCAACACTTTCCTTCCAGTCAGTCATACTGGATACGCTTCTGTCGGCACGGTTTGTATAGCCGACTCAACCGAATAACTGTCTTCGTTGACATATTGGTTATTGCTTTATACTCTCTCAAAATTATTCGAGCGTTCAACCATTCGTTCTGATTCATCAATGGTAGGTAAATTAACCGCTTAAAAAACAAGCATTAAAAGGATTTTACTGTAGATCCTTGACGCTTCAGTTTCGACGGCGCATTGCTTTTTTGTACCAGTTTCTTTCTTGTTCACTAACTTCACGAGAAGAAATATTACCATTAATCATAGATCCACAGTGCCACGCCACTATATTGTGAAGATCAAAACTGTACTTCACTTGCATCTTGATAAAGGCTTGAGTGTCAACCGAATTCTCGGTAGTTCGCTGCCCACGCAAGAAATGATGCCAGCAGAAGCAGCTGGCCCAGAAGAGAGAAAATATGTTTTATATATTCTCCAAGGTGTCCATGGTACATCATTTATGGTGAATGCGTCGCTGGTCCGAGTGTCCAATTTCGACGAAGACAAAGGCAGCTTGTACCAAGCTCGCTCACCTCATTGCAGCTTCTGTCGGCGACAGCCGGTCGAGTCCAGCAGACCCAGGCGGACCAGAGAGTCAGAGATCCAATTCAAGATGCGTTCCCAGGCAGAATCACTCTCTCAATCTCCGCATGCCTTGCTTTCTTTATTTCCTTGTAGTAGGGAGTACAGTCGCGTTACCTACTCGGCTTAGAAAAGGAAGTATAAGAGTAAAGGACGGAAATTACTTCAATCTCCCTTCCAAAGAAAATTGGAGACTTACACTTTTAACCAATTCAACGCTAATCAAAATATTGCAATATCGCGATTTCACTAACTTCCCCTCTTTCACAATAAAAATAAAATATTGCGCATGGCTGAACCTTTTTTTTAAACTCGTAGTATATAATATCACTTCACATGAGAAAAGCAAATGTTGGTGTTCCGATCCTGGGTCTACACCCACATATACCAAATTCAAAATATGCTCATACTCTAAAAGCATACTCTAGAGTCTGTATGTCCCTATTCAAAATTTCTCGTCACTGTCAATATATTTTCATATTGAATACAAGACACTTGTAACAACGATGAGTCGCACAAAAACTTTGAGGTAATCCGAAGGTCAGGTCTGGCGGACCGGTCGACCTTGGCTCTTTACCGGAGCTGCAGCTGGAGCACTCAAAGTAGCTGGAGCACTTACTATAACAAGATCATTCAGAGGACCCACGTCCTCACTGCACTCAGTGATGCTGTTTCCGAGGGGTGGCACGGAAAATGCAAGGCCTATGGAAGGTGTGTTGGGGTGCCACAGGGCTGGATTATTAGTAACAGCCGGTGGCAAGTACTGCCCCGGATCTGGAACAGCCGGACCCGGACCCTGGGCGAAGGGTGGTCCAGGACCCAAGACATAAGGTGGG